>PVKB01003904.1:0-170898 GCA_004027205.1 Ctenodactylus gundi | reverse complement strand
AGATGTTCAGCATCCCCAGCCATAAGAGAGATGCAAATCAAAAGAACGCTATGATACCATCTCACTCCAGACAGAATGGCATATATCAACAACTCAAATGGTAATCAGTGCTGGAGAGGCTGTGGGGAGAAAGGAACCCTCCTGTACTGCTGGTGGGAATGTAAATTCATACAACCACTCTGGAAAGCAGTATGGAGATCTCTCAAAAGAATGGAAATAAATATCCCCTTCAATCCAGTGACACCCCTCCTGTGAATATTTCCAAAAAAAGCCAAAACAGCGCATAACAGAGATATATGCATACCCATGTTTATAGCAGCACAACTAACAATAACTAAAATATGGAAGGCACCAAAGTACCCATCAACAGACCAATGGATACACAAACTGTGGTATTTATACATAATGGAATGCTACTCATCTATGAAGTCCAACAGCGTGGAGGCTTTTGCAGGCAAATGGAAGAAACTTGAGAACATCATGTTTAGTGAAGTGAGTCAGAAGCAGTAAGTGAAACATCGATTGGTCTCTCTGATGTGAGAAACCCAGACCACAACTATCTCATGGAACTTAAAAGGAAAAACAAAGTGAACCAGGAGGGTAGAGTAAGTAGGGAGGGGGGGTTGGTAAGATGAGGGACAAAAAGAGAGTGAGAAAGCCCTTGTCACCTTGACAAGATATGTACATGCAAAAAATACTCAACTTAATTGTAACCTTAAATTTTCGCTTACGTATATATATCAGTAAAATGGGGGAAAATGAGCAAAAGATTTGAACAGAGATTTCCTCAAAGATGAACAGATGGAAGCAAACGTGAAAACATGTTACATGTCCTTGGTCATTAAGGAAACAGCATCAGCCATGGTGAGATATGTCTTCACTCACACTATGATGGGATAGTAATAGCAATAAACAGCAAATAAGTGTTTGGGAGGATGCTGGGAAACCGGAACCTCCTGCATCCTCTGCAGAAAATAGCCAGTGGTTCTCAAAAGGTGAACATGCAGTTGCCATAGGACCCAGAAAGTCCATGTTAGGTATATACCCGAGATAAATGGAAACATTTTCCACAAAACAAAACAGAACTTTCTAGGTTCTTTTTGTAGCAGCTTTATACATAATAGTCAGGATGGGGGAACAACTCAAGTGGTCATCAACTGATGAATGGATAAAATAAAATTTGGGAAATACACACAATGAAATGAGACGGGAGGTGCATGAACGTTGCTCGGGGCTGGGAAACTGCGAGCAGGGTGGGAAGAGTTTGCCAGTGTGGGTTTTGGAGGATGGGTAATGAAAGACCCTCTAAATCTAAAATCCGTTAGATTGAGGTCATGGATGGACAATTCTGGGAAATACGAAAAACTGTTGAATTAGAAGCCAGTGTTAGAAGCCAGTTTTTCCTTGTTTGTACTTTGGACCTAATTAAAGCTGTCAGCAGCAACAGAAAAGAAAAAAGGAGGAAAAATAGTAAGTTAAGGAGTGACGAGCAGCACCCCTGCCCTGCTTCATCTCCCCTTGCAGAAATCACATTTTCCAGACACTGCCTTTCTGTGCCAGCCTCTAGCTTTCTGGCTGACCTGCGATAATCTTTCCCCTTTGCTTTCTTGCTGCTTCAGCCGATGAGCATGTGAGCAAATCACAGAATGCCCTTCCCGTGAAGCACAGCTATCGCCGGCATTTCATTTCTGCACAAGTCTGCAAAGCTATTAATTAAATTGGCCTTGGGCCTGCTGGGACCGCCCAGCGACCCAGGGGCAGCCCCTCGCATGCATCGCGGCGCCCCCTGGCCCTTCCCAATGGCTTCCCTTCCCTGCCGGCACACCTCAGCCAAGCTCATTTTGGTCAAGATTCAGTTTCCGTTTTTATATTTAGCAGTAAAGACATTTATTAAATTTTAACAAATCCCTGAGTGACAAAAATTTTGAACTTTAATGATGAGGTTATAAATTTAAATACACACACTGTAGCAATAGGCAGGCTGAATTTTCTCCTAATGAAATCCGTTCGGCATTCGAAAAGACATGTTAATTTTGGGCTCTAGCTGGCATCTAGCTCAGTCATTTTAAAAGGAAGATGGAAGGAGGTTGTTCCTTGAGAATTCTGACTTGCCTGGATCCTGAGCTGGTTTCTCTTAATTGGATAGCTTTCTTCCTTCATCGTTGCAGCTTTTTTCTGCTTTTTAAAAAATACAATATTATTTACAGGACAGGCACCCACGCCTGCTAACGGGGTGTTTACAGCCATTCCCTGCTGGTAGAGCACACCCGTGGGCAACTCTTGGACTCGGCTCTTCAGTCTCACCTTTTCCAGTTAAAGTGTTCCACCAAACAGCTTATGAGTATTTCTGAAGCACTGTGGGTTTTCTTCCAGTTCTAGGCATCACACGTGTAGAGAGCATTGCACCTGCCTGGTCCTCCCTAGCACCTCAGCTGGCCCTGCAGCCTGGCTGATGGCTCAGTGCCGCCTGCTCCTGACCTCTCTGGCCCATTCCTGTGCCTATCCTTTGGTTTCTCCCATGTTATCTCAATGGGACAGTGGTGGGTCTATGGGGGTGAAAGACTTTGTGTTGTGAGCAGCCTGATGCAGGCCCTTTGAAAAGGAGCAGCACTGTGTGGAAAGGCTGGATCAGCCAGGCATGGGTGTGGCACGGGGTGAGCCCATCATCTCCCTGCCTCTGTGGGATGAGTCCTTCTCAGATGTCGCGAGGAGATCATGCTAAAGCTCAGATGATCCCTTCCTTCCTCACAGCTCTGACAAGGCTGTCTCCACTGTCCTTCTGAGGACAGAAAGAACATGACATGGATTCAAGCTGAGTTCCAGACATTGAGCATTGAGGCCAGGCCTGGGGCACATGCCTGTAATAGCAGCACTCTGGGAACATGAGGTAAGAGGATTACAAGTTCAAGCCTAGTTTGGACAACTAAGTGACTTACTGAGAACTTTTCTCAAATATATATATATATATATATATATATATATATATATATATATATATATACACACACACACACACACATATATATATATATATATGTACAAGCTGAGGAATGCAGCTCATTGTGAAGGTCCTGGGTTCGATTCCCAGGGGAAAAAAAAGAAGATGTTGACTTTCCAGCTACATGGACCTTGTCTGTGTTCTTATCTTCCTATCAAATGCAATCTTCTCCCTCCTTTATAAGGCCCAAATCAGAAAAAATAAAAAAAAACATGCAGCTACAGGGAGCCTCCAGCCTGCCATCGTCCTAGTACCTTTGATGTAAGGTGTTCCGTGCCTCTCCTTTTAGGGCCACTGCTTAGCTATGGCCACACCCATGCAGTAGGCGTTGGAGCGTTCCTGACACAAAAGGCTGAGTGCTCTTCCCAGCTCATCACTGGTTAAGAAGTAGGGGACTCCTGGGCGTCTAGGCTACAGCAGACCTGGGAACAAGGAAGGAGGAAATGAGTCAAACTGCGAACAAGGGCCTTAGCAGAGATCCTCCTCGCCAAGAATCTATCGATTTCCTGTCCTGCCAGGGCCTGGGAAGAGGCGCTTGGTCTCATGGCTCCCTTCTCAAAGAGCCTCCAGAAGAAAGAGTGCCCAGCCGAAGATGCTCACGTGCTGCAGTAGAGGTGGGAAGGGTGGGCAGCCTAATAGGAAGATGTTCAGCCCTGCATCAGAGAACAAGGAAAGAGTTGTGGAGGGAGGGATGTGTATTTAGGGACAAGGAGGCATTGTCCAGGTGCAGGACAGACTGGCTACCAGGAAGCAGCAAGCTCAGCCCAAGAGCAGGGGTGAACGTTACAAGGCAGAGGTTTCTGTACCTGAGCGTTGGCCCAATCCTAGGACACCCGTCGCTCCCAGCTAGCTTGTGGGCAACGGGAAGCCATGGGTGGTTTGGAATGCAGAAGAAGGGCAATGGCACAACACTTTAAGTCATCTGGAGGTAAATTAAGCATATTATCATCATATTTTTAATGGCTGAGACCTAGAAAATTCAAGCTATCATTTAAAGTTGTGTACCTCTACATCATAGAAAAAATGTCTGAAGTCCTAGTGAACCAGTAATGCTGCCTCTGGCTTAGGGAAGAAGCTTATGCCTGCACTTGATCTTGGGATGTAAGCAGCAGAGTGTGTGCCTCTGTCCAGGTCCCTGTGGCGTGACATCGCCTAGGTCCGGGTGTTTACCAATTCAGCAGGTACTTGCTGGCCAGCGCTCTATAGAGAGTTCTTGTGTGGGCACCAGAAGAATAGGATGAGATGAATGGGCTCTAAAATGCTGGAGGACAGAAGGAAAAAAGAAATATTAACTTTCCGTCTTTTGTGTGCCCTTTTTTATTAATGTGTATAGGTGATATACAATGGTTGCATTGCACTTGAGAATTTTGTGCACATATATTGCCTCAACCTCACATTCCCGTCCCCTCTCCCCTTTCGCCCTCCCACCTCCTCCCTCATCCCCTCTAGCTCCCAACATCTCACCCGTTGACTCTATTACTTATTTATACTGTGGATTTCCTATATTAGAGAGATCATGCGATAGTTAACTTTCTGAGTCTGATTCATTTCATTAAGCATAATGGTCTCAAGTTGTGCGCATTTACCTGAAAATGCCTCACATCTGTTTGTCTTTGTGGCAGAATAGTGCTCCATTGTGCATATATGCCCCATTTTTTATGCCCACTGGGGTGTTGATAAATATTTTGGCATCTTCCATGATTTAGTAGTGGTGTTATAAACATAGGGTACATCTATCTATGTTATATAAGCAGGTGGTGGGCAGGGTGGGTTGCTTTGGAATGAGTGAGAAATATGACTCAGTAGAACACAACTTTTGGGTCAGAAGGCAAGGGCAGACCAGGTCCTACTCCTCTGGTAAAGACACAAGCAGCAAGTGGCCTCGGGTGACGTGGAAGAAGGGCCAGCAGCTCGAACAAGTCACTCTTCTGCAGGAAGGTTGATGGGTGGCCATTTTCCCTTTTGGTAGAACAAACCTATACTCAAACTAGGGCACTTCTGAGTGTGAAGGGAGGTATTATTGATATTTAGTGTGGATCAATTGTCTTAGGAGAATAAAAATTTTTGTTCTTCTTCCTAGAGGGCTTGCCCATGAATGCAGTGAGTGACAGGTTGCCCTGGGCCTCAGATGTGTAAGAACCTTAATGGTGTTTGCACCAATGGATTTGGTGGGCAACACTGGGCAGGTTTCTTATTTTTCTGGGCTTCAGATTGAATTCAAGTCCCTACTTACATATCTCTGTGTGTGGCAGGTTGTCATTTCCAGCTTCCTACCTAGGTGGGGTCTCTGGTACCTTCAGTTGGTTGTAAGGAAGAATAGACACCGAAGGTGGCCAAGGATGGCAGATATCCCCAGGACTGGTGTAGCTCTGCCTGCTCCTCCTGTGTGATCTGAGGCTGTTAGTCAGTCAACTGAACCAACTCGTCTTTGCAAGGAAAAGTAATAATACCCACCTCCCAGGGGCATTGTTAAGGAAGCACTCAGTAGACCTTCAGGTGGCCCTTTCTTAGGCTTCCTGAGCATTCCTTTCCTCTCCACAAATTCTGAGGCACAGAAGAGAATATCCATGTTTTGTTCTCAGTCCTGGAGACAAGGGATGAGAAGAGCTATGCGATTACGGCACAGAGGTTTAGAGGGGACAGGTTTAACAGTGGGGGGCTTTCTGGGTGTTCCAAATATGTCAGAGGACTCAGATGTCCAGGGTCAGAGTATGCTGCCCACAGGGCTGTAAGGAAGATGTAGCAAGTTTCAGCCTCCTTTTGTGTCCTGTCATAATGGGTGGGCAAGAGGACAGCAGAACACCTACACAAAGCCCTCCAGTCTCCCACCAAGCACAGAAGAGGTATAGAATCCTTCCCCAGTCAAACACAGCAAAGGTGAGAGTCATTTGACATCCCCTTCCTAGAGCTTCCTAGCCCATCGTTTATTTGACGGGCTTGCCTTGTGTCCCCAGTGGCCGTTCCACAGGCCCAGAAATGCTTGGAGATCATTCTGATTTGTACTGGTTCTGCACTATGTGCTCCTCCGGGCAGCGAAGGAGGCAGCAGACCCCCCAAGGCCACCGTGCCCACTGCAGCACCACTGCCTGCCTGGGGAGGAGAACTGGTCTGTGCCATTCCAATGAAGTGTGTACTTTTCACCCAAGGTCTCAAGAGCTCTTCTGGCTATTAAAACTGCAAACCTGGGGTAACATTAAACATGTTAATGTGCTGTGAAACTTTGTACAAGTGAGAATCTCACCTGCAAAAAAGAGGAAATAAGCCTGTAATGGCTGGCTTTTCATCCTCTCGTGGGTTTTATTAGAGCAGTTACATGAGCAATTCGACTTAGAAGGCTCTTGTCAGATAATAGTTACAGCAGATTATAGTTAGAGGTGGGGAAAACTTGCTAGCCCACACAAATGTGGAGTAGATAGGGAAAAAAATGAACATTAAGAAATACACCAAGCTGGCATTACACCCATGAAGTATTTGAAGGAGATGAGGTGGGATGAACAGGATAGAAGCTAATTTAGAAAGGCAAATCAAATCGCTCTGCTAAGTCAGTCTCCGGCAGAACCCAGAACAGGGCCTTGCAAAGGGCCCAGCAGTTTAATTTGCTCACTCAAAAATTGCACCCAAGCACAAGACACAACCTTTGTAAAACCTACCATAAAAAATTGTCAGAGCCCCTATTATTAACAAATCGGATTGTGTCAAATTAAAAAGTTTCTGCACGACAAAGGAAATTATCAACAGCGTGAAAAGGGAACTGACAGACTGGGAAAAATATTCACCACCAATGCATCAGACAGAAGGTTCATAACCCCTCAAAATCAAAGATTCTATTGAAAAATGGGCAAAAGAAATGAAGAAATGAATAGGCAGTTCTCATATGAAGAAGTTTAAATAGTCAATAAATACAGGAAGAGATGTTCAACATCCTTAGCCATAGGAGAAATGCAAATCAAAACATCACTAAGATACCATCTAACTCCAGAGAGATTGGTGTATATCAAAAACACAAACAGCAATCAGTGCTGGTGAGGCTGTGGGGAAAAAGGAACCCTACTGCACTGCTGGTGGGAATGTAAACTGGTACAACCACTGTGGAAAGCAGTATGGAAGTCTCTCAGAAGATTGGAAATACATATCCCCTTTGACCCAGCGATACCTCTTCTGGGAATATTCCCCAAGGAGTTAAAAACAATATATAACAGAGATACATGCACACCCTTGTTCATTGCAGCACAACTAACAATAGCTAAAATGTGGAAGACACCAACATACCCATCAACAGACCAATGGATACACAAATTGTGGTGTTTATACACAATGGAATACTACTCATCTATAAAGACAGATAGGTTGGAAGCTTTTTTAGGTACATGGAGGCAACTTGAGACCATCATGCTTAGTGAAATGAGTCAGAAGCAGAAGGTGATATATGGAATGGTTTCTCTGATATGAGAAACCCAGATCATAATTACTTCATGGAACTCAATGTGGGTAATAATGGGAACTGAGGGGAGGGGGAGTTCAAAAGGAGAGAAGGGAAGGATTTGTAACTTTGCCAGGATATGTATGTGCACAAAAAGCTCAAGATCAGTATAAACTTTATGTATTGCTCTTATATATATCAATAAAAAATTTAAAAATCGTCACCGACAATTTTAATTAAGTACCTGGGACAGCGTGTCTACCTTGGAAGGGGAAAGAATTAGACAATCCTATTAGACAAAGGATTCTGGTACCCAGTCCAGAAGATCTTATGGAGGTTTGTCAGCAGGAGAGTGAGGGCCAAGGATGGATTGCCCTCTTGTTCTTTCTGGTTTTTGTCTAAGACATGTCGTCTGTGTTCTTTGTGGCATACCACTGCCAGTTCAATGTGAGTAGCCTACAGCCTGGATTCAGCCGGAAGCCAGTTTCACTTCTCACCTGCCCGAATTTCCAGAGATTGGAGGACTGGTTTTATCCTGAGTTTCTCCCGAGCAGTGAGCAGTAGCCAAAGCCATTTTGAGCAGAAGTATTGTATACATGAGCCATTAATGAGAGGCACACATATATAACCTGGTTGAAGTCCTGGGGTCAAGATCAACTCTTGTTAGGACTTGATCTCTGATTCCCCTCTGCTAGTGACCCTTGTAGAAGGCTGATTCCCCTTCCGAGAGTCCTCTGCTGAGAGACTGAGAGTACAGCAGCCTCAGGTCTGTGAGTGGGCTAAAGGAGTGCCACATCCAACCTGTGCAATGTGTCCTTGGGGTAATTTTTATATCTCTGCTGGTTGAAATGATAGGCAGAAACTTCTGGGAAGCATTGTCAGAAGTAAGCCAGATCACAACCCAGATAGATCAAGGCAGGCCAAATTTACCACCAACAACCCAATCTGGAGGGTCATTCACCTCCGGGCAGTAGTCCAGGAAGAAAATCGAATCTGGCACAATGTAGCTCACCACCATATAACTAAACCCTCCCATGAAACATTTTACTTTAAAATCTGAAGTGTTCAACATAGAGACATTTAATGAAACTATTATTTATCGTTATCAGAGTTCTTTAGAGAAGCAGAATCATCAAAAATATATGTGTGCAGTTACACAAGAAAATGTATTAGGCAGGCTTATAGGATCAGGGGTAGGTGAGTCCACGTGGTTTTCTGGTCACAGGAAGCTCAGAAGATTCAGTGGCAGCTCAGCCCAAGAGGATGGGTGCTGCAGAATGAGACAGACTGACGAGGCAGCCTCAGCCCAGTGGTGAAGCCTGGAAGCTTTCGGGAGGGTCCCCTGTGCACGTCTGTGTTGGAGGCCTGGACATGCTGGAGGCTGGTGGCCAAAGGTGATGGCAGAGGATGGAGGGTTTTTTTTTTTTTAACATTGAGCAACTCACCTCTTCTTTTTGTTTTTATCCCATCCAGGATACAAGCTTAATGTTTGGTGCCCCACAACTGAGTGGCTTTCCTTTCCTCAGTCTTCTAGCCTACATGACCATCACCTGCCGACTCACCTAGAATGGCACTTTACTAATCTGCTAGGCATTTCTTAACCCGTTCAGTTTGGCATGTCATGACTGACAGTCATAACATCTGTTTAATAATCATGATCAGATTGTTTAAATAATGTTTTCAAATAGTTTGTAAACAGCCAGCTTTGGTACACATATTTAAATGAGAATACTCACCTGTTTCCCTCCTGAGGGCCCACACTATTTCTCTGAATGAGTTCTTCAAAAATTCTGCTAAGCAAACACCTTTAAGCTTCTTACAAGTGTGTCCTGAAACTTACCTTTCTGTGATGAAAGCTAGTGAGTCTACAGCCTGCCTACGAGTGGACTGCGTCCTGGTTCCTCATCTCCTCTTTGGGGATCCTGTAGACCCTGTCTTTGCCTCTACGGGCAAGAGGTAAAAGAAACATTGAGATTTTGGTAAGTGATTTTGTTAAGTTCTCTGAAGGCTTTTTGTTTGGTTTTTTGCTAGTTCCCCAAATTTGACTTCTGTTGTATAACTTATCTCTCTCTCTCTTTCTCTCTCTCTCTCTCTCTCTCTCTCTCTCTCTCTATATATATATATATATATATATATATATATACACACATGTATAGATACATATATATGTATATATATATATATATATATATATATATATATATATATATATATATAAAGACAGTAATCAAAATTACATATATACTATTTTTTAAAGTTTAAAAAACAAGTAAAAATATGCATTAAAAAACTCTGGGAGAAAAGTTGATTCTCTGTTTAAAAAAATACATTTCAGGCTAGTTTTAGATTTTCAAATAATTTTCAAGGGCAGGACACAGTTCTTGTGGATCTCTCACCCTCTCTCCCCAGTTGTTAGTCTTACGTGGCTACTGTACATAAGTTACAGGTAACAAATCTGCATGTGTCTGACTGGGATGTGGTTTGTTCTGCTACAGCTCATGCTGTGATTTAATATCCCAATGTAGCAAGTTGGGTATTGGGTTGCAAAAGGTTTAATGTAGTTCCAAAAGGAATGACACCCCATTGCCTTTGTTCTTTCCTCTCTGCATGCCCTCCCTGACGTTCTACAGTTCCATGTGCGTAACATCCTCATTGTAAGCCAAGCAGGTACAGCGGCTCCAGCTAATTTCCAGCCTTCAAGACAGTGAGCTAAATAGTCTTTTCTTCATAGATTACTCAGTGTCAGGTGTTTTGTTGTAGCAAAAGAAAATAGATTTTAAAAGATACATTTTTAAAGCATGACTGAAACAACCCTTGTAGCAGTGCAGCCTCTTCTACAGGAAACTGCCAAGCCTGACCCTGCCGCACCGTCCCATCAACCAGTGCTCCATCACAGGGTGGCCAGGCTTGGCTATCACATGGAAACCAGAGCCCCTTCTGGAAACACAGGGATTAACCTCTGTGCTGGGATGCTGAAATAACTTGGGCCCCCACAGAGAATTTTAGCAGATTGATGGGGGGTAGCACTAATGTAGTGCTGATGATATCTTTTTGGATTTTTTTAGGGTTGTCCCCAGAGGCTGAGACACACATTATGCCCTTACAGGATACAAGCACATATCTGAATATGGCTTCAACACGATCGTTCCAGCTGGCCTCGTAGGTTTTGGCCCGTATTCAAGTTGGTCTCTAGGGACGCACTGTTCTTTCACCTGTTTCCTTAAGAAATGCGAATGTCAGTTCCAACAGTCGTATGTGAGGCAGAAATGCCAAGGAACTAGATTTTAGAAGACTTCGACTTGGGATAAGATAAGTCAAGTACTAAGCTTGTGGTCTAATCAAATTCATGTTGGATTTAAAATCTTACTCATAAGACTGATGCATAGGCTGAGGCAGGAATAACATAAATTCAAGTCTAGCTGGGAAATTTAACAACTCGGTGAGACCTTGTCTCAAAGAAAAAAAAGAGGCAGTGGATGTAGCTGAGTGTGAAGTCTGGATCCTCAGTATCACCCACACACGAAGCCTGAAGGACAGGAAAGCCTCCTTCTGCCTGCTGTACTATCAAAATGTTTGAGCCAATACCATGTCCCTTTCTTTATGTTCCAAGATGCCATGAAGACAAATCAAGCATGGCCTTTCCCCTTACATGGGCTTATTTAGAAGAAATCTATTTTTAATCAAATTAAGAAAGTCCTGCTTTACTGAGTTATATCTTCAAGTATCCCTTTTGCTATATCTGGTGTCTGTCCCACACACATGCCCCAGATAAGTACTGGAAAGCCTGAAGGTCCTACATCCTCAGAAAGGATGATCTGGGATGTAGACACAGGTGGGACTTTTTATAGCATTGCTACCACTGTATTCAAGGGTGCTAACAACCATGGCCAGAAAAACCAACCTAGAAAATCCTCCTCTTATCTGTGCATCAGCCTGCGGGCTGGAAGCAGCTAAACGTAGCTTGTTTCAGTCCTGCTTCTGGCTAATTGACTTGACGGTCTGGAAGGAAGGCATCAGATTTCACCCACATGGGGGAAGAAATTCACGGAGTGCTGAGTCATGGCTTTGTAGAGAGCGCTATGACTCAGCACCCTACAGAGAAAGCCTGCTGGGGAGCTGAGGGCTGGCCCAGTAATCCTGTTCTACTCACGTGAAGAGAGATGTGCAGACTTTGTGTATTTAAAGAAACTTTGGGGAAGAAGTTTAGCAAATAGAGAAATCACCAGAAACTAGACTGACTTTACTTGACAAAAAGATGAATATATTTTGCACAAGAGTGTGGGAATTCAGGGAAAGTCAATAGTCAGAGGAGAGTCAAATTTAACCTATTTGTCATCATAACAATGGTGGTCCAATGTCAGCAGCCCACAGCTCTGAGCCTCTGAGCAAAGCCAGCCTCTGTGTTAGTGTTTCTCATGTATGTTTTATTTGCTTGAATCACAGCTACTCTGTGATTCAAGAATTTTAATCTATGTGGGCAAAGGTTAAGGCACACAGAAGGGATAGTTGCCTTGCTCCGAAGTCCCAGCTATGAAGCACTGCACTTGTCCATCTCTCCATCTAGCATCCACCACTCAGCCACTCATTCATCCACTTACCCTCCTACCCATCCACCCACCCATCTGACTACCCATCAGCCCAAACCCTCCATCCATCCACTCAATCATCCATTTACCCACTTGGCCATCTACCCATCCATCCACCCATCTCTTCATCTCTCTCTCCTGGTGTAAGACAAGCCAATGGGTGAGCACTGGGAGTTTTTGTCACCTCTAGGAGGTTCCTGCTGGGCTGGCTGAGGTTGTGGGGCTTGCAGGACCATGAAGGGGCAAAGCGGAAGTGGAAGAAAATACATTTCCTAGACTCAGAAAACTTGGACCTGTTGACAGGTAACAAAAGTATTCCTTTTTTTTTCCCTCACGGTGACTTTAATACTAAATTCTCATGTCACTCAATTAAGTAATCTTTTCTCTCCAAATAAGAACTTTAGCAAACAAGCGTCAGAAAATGGATGACAGGAAGGTCCCTGTTCACCCTCAATCCCCACTCAACACTTTTCCCAAGAGTTTTCCCTTTCAGAACATCTGTGCGAGAAGGAGGACCATGGGGGCTGGCTTTGCTGCTCCATACTTATTCCAGGTGAACGGCATAATAATTTAGAACTTCTTGCAATGGTGTAATCTAGTGAACCAAATAGTGTTTAAACCTCTAACATGGTGTCACCTGCCAAGTGGACTCATCAACTTGTTTTGAAATTTTATGTTTTCAAATTGTGTCCTGGGATGATATGTTTATTGCAGAAGGATATTTTTTCCCATAGCCAGTGTATAAGCTTCAGCAGCAGCAGCTATACCCAATAAAACCACCAACAGACCCTTAGCTATAAGGGCACAAATGTTGTCACTGCAAGCAAGAGAGTGAGAGTGTCATCAGATCTGCTTTGACATATATGTTGATGTATATGTAGACGGCCTCGGTCTGTGAGAAGACACAGGGCTGATTTTGTCCATAGAGACTCAAGAGCTGCAAAACATCGACAAATATACACCTGTGTAGAGAGTGCTCCAGGTGAAATATTCTCACTCTGAAATTCAGGGCTGGATGGGCTAGAGAGCTCGACGCAGCAAGGCTTTGCTTTAGTTACGATGGACGTCGCTGCTCTTTCAAAATGGGAGCAGTACTAGGAGGCCCGTGAGTGGAAAATCTGACTATTTTGTGATTTGGTGCCTTTGTTACTTGGCATCCTTTATACTGGCTGTCTGAAACACTTCGTGTTGTTAGTGAGAACCATTTTTCCATGTTGAAAAATACATCTCTACAGCAAGATAGTAATCTCATTAAAAACTGTGGAACTGGACTTATTAAAGAGGAGGCAAACATTGAGTGAGTCATCCCAGCAGCAGCCCTGGCTAGATGGTGAGAGTCTCTGAAAACTCACCTTCTTATTGTGGTGACCGACCAGGCAGAAGTACGTGGAATCCAGAAGACAAGGTGATCGGTGGGCTGGGAAGGATCTCTCAGGTGGCGGAGCTCACAGAGACCTCACTACGGTGAGAAGGTGCTGCTGCATCTTGCCCTGGGGCTGGGAATGACATCGAGTTTGACCTAGGGTACTCCAGGCAAAGAAGTGGCTTTGCTTTTTCAGCTCAGAGAGCACATTGGAAAGAAGGGTAGTTAGGACCACAGCCAGGACCGTGCTACATGCATTTGCCCTGGAACTGGAAAGTGCTTATACCATTTTGATGGGAGAGCATCAGAGCGGGGTGATCATCCTGCAGTTTGTTGGGGTGGGGGTTCAGGGAAGATGCCGAAGAGAGGAGGATGCTGAACTGTGCTGCTCTTTGGCAAACATTGCCTCTCCACGGTATACGTGATCCATGCACACACGTGTCACTCTAGGAGTCAAGCCTGAGCCCAAGCTCCAACTAAGATTCTCCCCACTGCCGATGTCAAGTGACCTCCCTCCTTTCCAGCTCCTGACTATGACCATACAGAGCATAAGCACTGTATACTGCTTGGCAGTTTGCCAGGCACTTACCAAGGTGTCAGTCATGGAGTAAGGGCTCCTCAATTACTGGTTTGCTAAGTAATGAAATATTGAACAGAATAGAGGCTCAGCTGCTTTTGTTTTATCCTAAGTCTCATAAACTTTAAATGTGGCCTGATTCCCAGCTTGTCATCTAGCCCAGAACTGCATTTATATGTACGTGAATAAATTGTTTGAATCTAATGGGACACAGACTGTCTCCCAAGACATGTTAAGCTCCCCTAAGGGAAAGGCCATACTTCTTTGCAGTTGGCCCAACACCTAGCTCCGTGACCAGGACAGAACTTTGCAAATACAGATGAATGAAGAGACAAATAATAAGTTCATAACCCATGTCAGACCCTTTGACCTAGGCAGTGACCAGGAACACAGGCTCCGGGTGGGATAGGAAATAGGGCCCAGGGAGCCAACAGTAAAAGGAGATCCTAGGAGAGCTTCTAAAACAATAAAGGGAATGCTCTGGGAGTAGCTTTGGGTGATGCCCTGCTCTGCACAGGGGAGCCCCTCCTGCGACTA
The DNA here is from genome assembly GCA_004027205.1 of Ctenodactylus gundi. Taxonomy (NCBI): domain Eukaryota; kingdom Metazoa; phylum Chordata; class Mammalia; order Rodentia; family Ctenodactylidae; genus Ctenodactylus; species Ctenodactylus gundi. The sequence goes on along the minus strand of PVKB01003904.1, from coordinate 156,417 downwards.
TCTGGAAGCATGTGCTGCTGGACTGAATTTTGTTCTCTTGAAAATATCAGCACCTCCACAGTGCCTCTGGTTGAAGAATGAGTGGGTGAAGCCCAGATCCCAGAGCTGGCAGTTCTGTGCAGCCTCCCTGGCTTTGGGACCTTGAGCAAGTTCTCTGAACTCTGCCTCACAGATGACTCAGGTTGGAAAAAGAGATGGTAGGGTTGATGCTGCCAATGTTACAGTTTGGATATGGAAAGCTCCCAGAGCCTCACGTATGTGGATTTTGTAGATTGCCTGTGGATTTCATGTGCTATTAGGAGGTGGGGCCTGTCTGGGAGGAGCAGATCACTGAGGCTGTGGCCTGGAAGGAAAGACTCTTGCCCCAGCTTCTTCCCAAGCCTGATCCTTTATTTTGCAGCGAGCAGCTGTTCTTCACCCTAGCCTTTCACCATTGCCAGCTGCCGTGAATGGACTGAGACTTCCTAAAACCACAAACCTTTCCTCCCTTACATTCTAGGTGTCAGATACTGTATCACAGTGTCAAAAAGGTAACCAAGACACACAAGGTAAGAAAATCAGAAATAACTGATATTGAGTCCCTCACATGCAGTAGATCCTCAGTCCCAACTGGCTACTAAAATGATTTTAGTTTTGCAAAAACTTTACCTGTGATAAACAATTTTTCCTTTAATAAGCTTCCTTTAATAATTTAATAATAAATAACTTATGAAAGCATAACCATCCCAAAAGTCAAAGCACAACGATAACGTGAAACCCGTTCTCCACCACAAGCACCCAGGACATGTGCGCTTCCAAGAGAGCTCATGGGTGTAAACACAGGCAGACTTTTACTCCATAGGTAGTGCTGCTCTCCTCATAGGTCTCTACACATTCCTGTTGCCATCACCAACGGCTTGGTGCTCGTCCTGCCTTGTGCTTTAAGAAGGCTGAGCGGTGTCCTGCAGTACAGGAGTGTCACAGCCGCGGACAGCTCTCCAGTCTCCTGCGGCCATTTGTCACATGCTGTGGTGAATGCCCTTGCTCTTCTGAGCTCTGGGGGCAGTTCTCTAGGTGTCCCTGCTCGTCCAGGCTCGCGCACTCTAATGCCTCAAGCTGCCTTGCTCCTGAGCTGCACTCCAGCTTCTCTATGCCAAGCCTTACATCACAGGAGTGTCCACACACGGCTCTGTATAAGCCACAGGAATGAGCTGATGGAAGCGGTAGCTCTCGCAGGTGATTTCTGTATCTTCCCGGCCCTATGCACTTAGAAAAATGGGACTCCTGGGCATGACACTTGTCCAGGGAGTGTGACCAAGTGACAGTACCTGCCCCCAGCACTTGGCTGAGGCCCTGCAAGCGTGCATGGCCTAAGCTTTCTCTGCAACCTCTGCCTTTGAAAAAAAAAAAAAACAGACAAAAAAAGGAGGTTGCGCACTTTGCTGGAAAAATGCATTGCCCAAGAGCAAAGTGTTGTCCCCGAGGCCCCAAAGCCTGACCACAATTCTCTTGGGTCTCTGCCTGCTGCTGTGGGAACAATGATGACGGGCTGCCAGATGCTGACTAGAGAGCTTGTAGGTCTGTCCTTGGGAGGCCATGGCTCATCCTCTCACTTGTAAGTCTTCAAGACAGAAGTGCCGTGTCTTCCGAGGAAGACCAAAATCTTGTGATGAGCTGGCTCATCCGTCCGTGCAGCAGCCTCACCCTCTCAAGCGACACAAACACACTCATGCTCTCCCAACTTCTCTCTTTATGCTTTTTTCAGACACAGTGGTTCAGAGGAGTGCAAATGTCAAGCAATGGAATAAGACTGACAGATGATAGACAGGACAGGAAGTAAATTGTGTTTGTGGGCCACTGTGGGGAATCCTCGCTGCTGGTATCCAGTGACACTGATGTGGCTGGTCGCACACACACACACACACACACACACACACACACACACACACTGCATACCCAGGGGAAGGCCTACACATCAGTGAAGGAACAGACAGTGTCTTGCAGCTGGATTTGTTTTCCTTGCTCAGTTTCTTATTCGGGCTCCAGGCTTGGAACACGGGAACGCCCCCACGCTACCTTGGAACACGTGACCACACACTGAGGCACCATCCATGCTGTATTTGGAATGATAGCTACTGTATCCATCTTGATGAGCCATTCCAAGAACAAGTGCTAGAAAAATGAAGGCACACAATCCTGGAAGATCCTTGGCAAAGAATGATGGGTCTTCCCAACGTAAACACGAGCCTTCAAAGCCTCCCAGAGAGAACTGTGTGCAGCCGCTTCTCACAGGGGGAGATGGGGACGAGAGTGTCTGTCCCTGTCAGTGGGGTGGAGTTGATCAATGGAACTTCACCAAGGCACTCATAGATGACAGTGTAAGTTAGCATCTCCCTAAAGGAAAAAAAAAAAAAATCTATTCATGTGCCTGGGATCACAGGAAGATATATTTTTGTTGTTGAGTTCTTACCAGTAGCTGTGCTCTAAGGTAGCTAAGCTCTAAGCTCTCCAGCTGCATTTGGTTGATTACCATGGCAACAGGCTCCTCCCATTCCTAAGGCCATTAGGGAACAGTGAGACCCCAGGTATAAGGGGCCCAAGGCACGAGACTGCATGCACCGTGCTGTTTACTCTAATTGGAAGCTTCTCAGATTGTTCTAGACCTCATGAGGGTACCTGTAGCATGTAGCCTTGTGTTTCTCTGGCTCCCTGTGGGCTAGAGTTCATTGCAAGTTGGAGTTCTAAGACCTTTCCTTGCTTCTCAGGACCTACCTAAGGTCTGGACTGTCTGACGCGCTGTGGAATGGACTGAGGTGTGAAAAGGAGCTCCCTCCCGTCACACACTTACCATCTGTAGGGCCATCACCCCACCATCTCACCTGTATACCCACCATATACCTGGAGGTGTAAACTGCGCACACACTTTGCAGATGGTAAAATGGAGGGGTACAGCTTTGAGTTAGCACTGCTCCCAGGCTCTCAGGGCTCATGAAAGAGATCCTGGAGTTTTGGACTAGCCTAGGCAGATACACCAGGGCAGCTGGGGCCCACCGTCCAGGTGGTCCTCATGCATGGGCGAGGAGGGTCTCAGAGCTATGGGCTGTAGGTCCAATTCTCTAGTCCAAAGATGTAGATCCAGGCTTGGCAGCAGCCCTGCAGCACCAGCTGCTTCTGTGAGTGAGTGTGTGAGCAGTAACATCATAGGAAACGCAGTCGTCCTCCCCAGAGGACGTGTGAAGTCCCCCAGCAAAGCCAGGCACTAGGAGGACGGCTCCCTCTCTGCAGCTAGCTCTGGCCTCCTCCTTAGCTTTTGGAAAGATCTTAATCTGGATGACTCTGGAAAATAATATTTCTCTGCCAATTGTGCTCTACACTTCTTGGATGCTTGGTTGTTGCAGCAAGTGGGAGCTGGCCGACACCTCTTTCCAGGGTCTGTGTGAAGAAAGATGTCCCGCTGGGTGCCACCCCACCCCAGCTTTGCTTCTTCCTGCTGCCCTTCCTCACCTCCCCCCCCCCCTTACACAGCCCTCACAGGTGCTCTTATGAGCTACAGCTCTTCTGGTTATTCTGCCCAAGCTATGGAATGAATCTACCCTCTTCTAGAAGACTCAGAGGACCTCTAAGCAGTGTAGCATGACAAACCACCAGGCCCTCCTGGTCACACGCAGTGTATGTGTTTTGAGCTCCAAGTGGATATAGGTGCGGGGTAGCCAGAGAGATACTTAGACTATGTGAAACCAAGGAAAGATTCCACAGATCAGTGGGACCGAACCTTTTTGACACCCGGGACCATAGGTTGAAGCTCATTCCCCCAAGGATGAGTACTTCTTATGCTGCAGGCTGTTGGGGGACAGCTTTGAAATGGTGAGAGGGTAGGGAGGGGAGAGCGAAGCTCCACCTTCTCCTGTGAGGTCTGCAGTGGCGTTGGGCCTGAGAGGAGCTCACCTCCCGGGCCAAGGCCACCCACTGACAGCTGTCTAGTCTAGCTATCCATGGCGTGGGGCTGGGGACTCCTGCCCTGACAGTGGCCCGAACAGAGCAAAGTGGAGAGAGAGAGAGAGAGAGAGAGAGAGAGAGAGAGAGAGAGAGAGAGAAAGTAGCCTCATTCTGGGGCTGAGGCAGTGCGGCCCAGGCTCAGCTCCTGGCACTCTCTGGGTCTATCTTGACTTCTGGGCACTTGCCAGCTGTGCTACCTTGGGCATAAAAGCTTTCTGAGGTACTATTCTTTCATGGGTTTGCCTTGGATGTTCATTTTGTTGTGGTTCCAGTTTTGTTTTCTGGTGCTAGGAATAGAACGTACGACTGCCCCCATGCTGGCCGAGTCTACGGCTGAGCTGCAGCCTCAGCACTGTCTTGTGTTTAACTGATAGAAGAATAGGACTTAGAGCCTTCTGCTCAAAGTCTGATTCATTGTAGATTTTCCATGAGTCCTTGTGGCGGTTTTGGTCAAATATGAGATTAGTCATTAAGGCACAAAATAATGTGCCCTTAAGGTCTTTTCAGGTGGTTCAGAAGGCACCCCAAAAGAATAACCCGTTGTTCAGCAACCACGCCGTCCCTGATTTCTTCCCCTTTGAGCTCTAACCCGAGGCAGACCTAATGGAGAAAAAGCTGCAGCGATGTGCTGAGGGCCTCTGGGGCTCTCCTGCGGCACCGGAGGTGGGGACACTGGGGAAGATCAGAGGCATTTCCTGATGCTAATTGTCCCTACTCGTTCGTTGCTTGGCTTTCATACTGAGCAAAACATTTACAGAGATTATGCAAATGATTTACTTTGTGTTCTGTTGCTATGATAGAATATCCGAGGCTGGATAATTCATAAAGGCAAGAAGTTTGTTTGAAAGTTCGAGATCATATTGTGGACATCAGCTTGGCCTCTGGTGAGAAGACCTGCTTCATCTCATGATGGGAAAGAAGAAAAGCCAGTGGGCTTTGTGGAAGAGCAGGCAAAAGGGTTGTTCTTAAATTTGCAGCAGACAACTATTAGGCTCATGTCTGAAAAAGGTTCCAAGGCCCAACGCTACCACAATGACAACAAAACTTCAGCATGAAGTTTGGAGGGGGCCAACCAAGGTACTTCTGATAAGAATCTGTAGTGAAGATGCTGTCCCATGAACTGATAAAGAAACGGGTGCCCAGAGAAGTTTGGTCATTTGTTGGGATAGAATCAGAAAATGGCATGTCTCTGCCCTGGCACGGTGGCCCCAGAGCCAGGCCCTCCCCTTCTGGTTCCCTTGCTGTCCACTCTCTCTGGCCACACCACCCCTCCTACATCTCTGACTCTTCATCTTGGAGGTGGAAACTGAGTTCAGAGGCCTCACCCCACAGTTGGCCCATCATGTACAGGGAGGCATCAGGACAGCTGTGTCACCTTTGATGGAGGCCACAGATGCCTCTGCTGTGTGATGTACATGTCATTTATCATCCACCTAGAAAATATCTGTTCCAGTCCTGGAATGCACTAATGAGTTTATAAAGCATTTTCATATACTTCACCTGTGATCTGTGCAGGCCCTGGAGGCGGGTCCTCCTATTCCCAGCATGGATGGGGCAGTGCCCAGACCCATGCCAGGTCCCTGGATCGGCCCTTAGACACCTGGCTCTCTACTTTCACAAGCTTCCCTTCTCTGAAGCAGGTGCTGGGAGAAATGAAATGAATTACCTAGGGTTTGGCACAACAAGCGAAGCACCTGGGCTCTACCACGCTCCTTACCCAGGCTCACTTTACATAAAAATTATGTCATTGTTGGATGGAGCAGTGCTGGTCTCTTGCCAGCCTGTGTCACCAGAGATACACAGACACGTGGATCCTCCCCTGGGCAGATGGATGAGGTATGGGTCCTATGTCTGCTCAACCAAAGGCAGACTGAGATTGATTCTTGGAACTCCAGGACCCCCAAATCAGCCTCCAGACTTAGTTTCCCATTTTCAAGCTGGGGCCAGCTAGATGACCCATAGGACGGACCTGGGTCCCACAAGTTGGGAGGCCACATCCCATTACAGCCCTGTTACCCCTCCCACCCTCCCCCAAAGCCTCCCTGCCAGTGCCACAGGCTTGGTTTTCACTCTGGGGTGTGTTCTGTCACAAGGATGCATTCTGTTCCTCTGACTGGGACACATTTGCAGGTCACCCTTGCCACCTGCTATCTAGGAGGGTGACAGCTCTCCTACACTCAGGTAACCCCTTAAAGGCATCTGAGCAGCCATTGAAGGCCAGGGCCAGGGGATTCCGAATATGAGCGCCATGGAAGTGGGCAGTGTCAGTGGTCGGGGCTGTAGTGCTCAGCAGCCCATGAAGAACGGCCCCTTGGTCACCGCAATGCTGGCTGCAGGAGGGACTTTCCGTGGCTCATGGCTGCATCAGTCTAGCTAGCTGGTAACAACAGAGTCAGATGCTCTTTTCTTCTGAGCCCTTCTGATTTTCTGATCCCCTAGTCCCTTGGCCTCTGCTTCCCCAAGGATTTCCCAACTTGTTACTGATCAGATGGCTTCTTCTTGGTCTACAGATTACTAGTCTATGGACAGGGATTTTCTGCCCCTTCTAGACCATCTGAGCAGTAGGTGTGTGTCCCTGTGTGTGTGTGTTTGTGCACATATGTTTGTGTGCATGTGTGTGTTGGTGCTCTCAATTTCTTCCTTAGTATGACGACTATTCCTAATCCTTAAAATTAACATAAGAAAAATCTCCTTATGATAGCTACTGTACGCCACAATTTTTTTGTGGAAACATATCCTTTCATTTCTCTCAATGCATAAATTAAAGTCCCCCCATTTAACCTTGGCTCTTTTGCATCCACTACTAAGCAGTCTTCATAGGGAGCTTTCTAAATATCTTCAGAACTTCATTTCCAATTTCAATCAAAATCTGTACCCCAGAGTTGGGTGTGCTCAGTAGCAGAGCACAGGCCTAGCATATGGGAGGCTCTGTATTAGATGTTAAGCATCAATGAATAATTGAATGAATGAGTCCATCAGTCAATCAACACAACAATGTCCAGGTATCAGTTGTCCAGATAATGACAACACATCCAGAGTCAGACTCACCCAACGACAACTGACTCCTTTCTCAGGGCCATTGTTCATGGGGGCAGAACCACTGTTGAAAATGGGAGACAAAACTAGAAATTACCTGGACAAATTACCTAGTAAAACATGAATTTTTTGGGGGGAGGGAGGATCAGATTTACAGATGTCTCCAAGGTTTCGGCTATGTTTGTGGGACCAGTCAAGATCCACACTTCCTAGCACTAGGCCAGAACAACTGCTGGGATTGGAGCAACTGCCTCTGTGTCTCACCTGCATAGGTGCCTACCTTGGGAGTCAGACCAGATCTCCCAACATGTCCAGCAAGTGACTGTTGGCTCTGAACATGCTGCCAGCTCCTCTACTTAGTGTCCTGAGCTTCCAGAGAACCGAAGGCTCTTTAATCATACACACATGTGTGCACACATACGTGTGCACACACTCTCTCTCTTTCTGTCCAATTTTTCCAAGAGTTGTACCGCTGCATGGGGAAAATTGATACATGAGTGATAATCGTGAACTCAACTAGCTCAGGCACTTAGGATGTGTATCAGCCAGCTTGTGACTGCTGAAACAAAGTGCTTGACATACAGAGCTTGCAGGAGGAAGGTGTACTTTGCTTCAGTTTTAGAGGTTTAAGTCATCGGCCAGCTGGCTCTAAAAGAGAAGCATTATGGCAGAGGGAATGGCAAAGAAAGGATGGCAGTCAGGAAGCAAAGAGAAAGGGAAGAGCAAGGTTGGAAAGCAAAAGGAAATGGACTGAAAGATACTCCACTTGAAAGTATGCCGACTTCCCCAGGAATCGTGGGGTTGGACAAGCTGAATCCATGTCCCACCCACATGGGAAAGCACAGCCACTCAGCACCTTTCCTGAGTCAGCAGACTCTGAAACTATGATAAAGTTCGTTTTCTGGACACATCAGAACCCATAGGAACTGATCTCCCTTTGGGACCACAAGAGCCAGGGGGACATATACTTTTTGTTTGTTTGTTTGTTTGATAAACCTGTGCCCCGTGGCATGTCACAGTATATTTTAGTGGTTTTGCCTGCATGCCACTGCTGCTTGAGTCACTAAAGACTTAGGAGGAGGTAGAGCCAATCTGGACACGTGGCTAGAGGGTTTGGAGGAGTTATGGTGCCAAAACAAGTGACCTGCCCAATTCTTTGGACAGGCAATAAGAGCCGAGGAAAGGGCAGCTCAGGACGCTCCCTGGTAACACTGTCTTTCAGCACAGGCCATTTGGGCTTCCCAGCCTCCCTCGCTTTCTGTATGGTAAATCCTCACATCCTGCAGGTGCTCTACTCCCAGCGTCTTCTCTACCCCTACCACACCCTTCTATCCGCAAAAAGGCAGCTGCAAGGGTGTAAAGCAGGCCCTGGGCAGAATAGACTCCCCGTGAGCCTTTGTGGACAGCGTTTTCCAACCTTCTCATGAGGACTCTGGAGGTTATTTCTGAAATTCATCACTCTCAACTTGTGCTCTTATAAAATACCTTGAGGACTCTCCCTGGTTTCTGGATTCAAGTTCCCCTCCCCCTCAACTGGGTATTCAATACCCCACCACAGCCCACTTCAGACTCAACCCATAATCTTCTTCTAAACCTCCTCTTCTTCTAAGAGAATATTCCTCTTTTACTCCCCCCAACATAGCTACTTTCAGCATTATTGCCTTCTTGTCAGCTTTATGGGTACTGTGAGAAATGAAAATAGCACGGGTGATGGAGGATGGCATAGGTAACATCAGTGGTTGGGGCCAGCAAAACTAGGAGATCTGTAGGAGGCGTGTGCTTTGAGAATGTCACACATCATTCAAATTGTAAGTCCGGAAGGCTCTGGCGATACGAAAATTTTCCTACTGTGACTGATTCGAAAGGAGTATCTGAAACCATAAATATATGCATACAACATACATCTATTTAATCCTTCTATTTAGCAAATAATCTCAAAATTCAATACAGCAAAAGGACTGACAAAATCCATCGATATATCTCCTGATTACTTCTAAAATATGGCATAGGTGTAATTTCTCTCCTTCTCAATGTTTTTCTCTTTCATAAAATTTCAAAGTAATTCACATCGTATTTTCTATAATTTTAAACAATAACACTTTTTAAATCTTTCCACATGATTTGTTGCGTATTTTTAGGCTACCTGGCTGCCTGCCCTTCACTGATTTCACCCTAATCAGGCCTGTCGCTGGTGTCATCTCCTCTCTTTGCCCAGGTAAGCAGCCGGTGTGGCTGGGGCGTTGTTGTGTTTCCTCAGCACCCAGCTAACCACCTTCTGGAAAAGTAATACTGAACAAACAATTTATGGTACTCTGAAGATGCACTGAAGGGTCACATGGGTAGCAGCCACTCTTTTTTTTGAAGAAGTGAGAACAAAGCAAGTGAGACAGTCAGGCAGGTGCACTCCTGTGCACTCAGGCAGGTGCACTCCTGTGTACTCAGGCAGGTGCACTCCTGTGCACTCAGGGCCTGTGACACCTTGAAAGCGTAGTGCATGCCTTCGTGCTCCAAAACAATCTTATTGATCCAAAAAAAAAAAAAAAAAAAAAACAGGTCCATCAGTAAAGTCAGATGTCTTTTCATAGTGTCTCCAAAATAGACTAGATAAGATCACAGAGGAACAGAGGACAAATAAACTCCCAACTCCTAGTCTGTTCCTCTTTAGAAGAATATGTGTTTCTTCTGAAGCAGTCAGAGACTTAGGAGTTGCTTTTGCTAAAACACAAATAAAAAAGCCCATCGACTCTCCACTTGGGATAGCTGGTGTCAAATGGGTAGCTAAAGGTGGGACAAGCTTGGGGTCTTGTCTTCTCGTCTTATGTTTCCCTCCCTTATTACTGTGAAACTTGCATTCAGATCATTGCTCAGCTCGGCACACAGGCATGTTAATCATTATGGAGTATCTGCCTAAAATTGAGCTTAGCTCTAAATTTCCTAGTTTATTTTATCTCCCTTCAAGACAGAAGACATCAAGATAACAAGCAACTGAAGCATTCTCAAGATTTGCAGGAACATTCGATTTCCAGCTTTTACAACTCCCTGATCCAGACCTCCTGGAACAGCACCTGGAAGAAGTCTCCAGGATTGTCTTAAACCCACAATCACTGTGCATTCATGGAACAGAGGGACTTTGAGACAAACCACTCTGATGAGATCATCACCAGAGTGGAAGCAATTGCCCTGTGGTGGGAAAACAGGCTGCCCCTCTCCTCCTCAGGCAGGAGACTTCATCTCCGGAGAACTGGATGGACCCTCAAGACACTGAGTCTTCTAGGAAGCCACCGGACAAATTGAGTTGTTGGTTCACCACCCCAGCCTCATACCCCCTTCTCACCTACACATTACTTTTTGATTAGCAGGCAGTGTGGGAGTGCCTGGGAGGTCAGAACAAAACAAGGCAGTCATTTTTGGGAGTGGATGTCCAGTACACTTGCAGCTACCATGGAGGCTGGCAGGCTGTGTGATTGACAGATGTCTTGCCTACATGGAAAATGGTGGCCCTTTAAAGGAAGTCTTCAGGAGGGCTGTGTGCTTATCCCAGCTTATTGGGGGTTGGGGATGCTGGGGATATTAATAATGGGCCACACCGCTCTTCCTCTCTGGTCTTGGCCACATTAAGCTGGTTTCCTCCACTTCTCTGAGGACATGTCCAGAGAATGTGCAGCATTAAGAGCAGAGGAGGGGTGCCATGGCCCACTGTGGTGCTATCCAGGGAAGGGCCGTAAGGTGACCCCAGGGGTTATGGGAGGATACTAAGTCAGCCTACGCAGTACTTCCTGGGGGAAGACCCTAGGGAGCAAAGGAAGTGAGGCGGAGGGGAGACAGCCCTGTGAAACCATGACCCTTGTAGCTGAAGGGGAGAAAAGGAAGGCAAAAGTCAGGTACTTCTTGTCCACCTAGCTCTGTGGCCAGAGTTCTGTTGCTCTATTAGTCAGGCTGTTGTCCGCACATACTGACTTTCATCACTGAAGATGTACAATAAGTGTAAACAGGTTGAACGATCCAGAAAGACTCCTTGCAAAAAGCAGGGCATGAAAGGGGCCTTGAAGCCTGCCGCATTCGGTCTGAACGGAGCCCTGGGCCAGTGTCTCAGTGTGCACAAGCAAGTCATGGTTATCTATTTATTCCAGAAGGAGAAACAAAGAACAGTGTATTGTGGTTTGTATTTGAATATGTCCCCAAAAGTCTCAGGTATTTGAATGTTATAGGTTGTTTATGGAACTATGTGCTGTTGGGAGATTGGGGCCTAGTCTGGAAGGGTGGAGTACAGGCATGTAAATTGGATTGTAGGTGTGTGCTGGGGGCTTACCACACCTTCCATACCTGTATCCAGGAGGGGCTGATCACTGGGAGGAGACCTGGAAGGATATATAAGCTGCTTCCTGCCTCCCTTGGAGGAGGAGTCTCAACTTGCCTTGACTTGGCTTCCTGTGTGTGATGTCATAAGGAGCTGCCTTCACCTCTGTCTCTGCCGTCTCCGTCACCTCTGTCTCCGGGGCCGATTGATCGCTCCTGAACGGACTGTGACTTTCTGAAACTGTGAGCTAAAATAAACCTTTACTTTCCTAAATTTGTGGATGCCAGGTATTGAGTCACAGCAACAAAAAGGTAACTGAGACACAGTGTGAGTCTAGAATTTGAACACTTCGTAGGCAGGCCTTCTTGCTCCCAGGGTGGAAACTGTCAACGTGAGAGCCCAGAATTTGGTTCTTGGTCTGTGATCAGAACACCATGGAACAGGGCAGACAGAACACCTATTTTTGAAACCACAAGGACCTGTATTTGAATTCTTTCTTCAGGACTTCTACCTGAAACATGAGTAGAGACACAGAAGTCTCAGATAATAAAGGAGATGGGTATGCAGTGCAAGTCTAGCGTGGCTGAGCTCTCAGTGACATAGAGGTTGTCAGTGAAGATGAAAAGGTGCTTGAGCTTTGGTTTTTTTTTTTTAGCAAAAAAAAGAAAAAAGATTTTTAAGTTCTTGGCTGCCTCAAAAGAAAACATAGATCATGCTTTTAGTGAGTAATAAGATACGAGCCCAGGAGTTTGTCCTCTGTTCCTGTGGTGTCTCTTTACTGTGTCAGATTAATGTTTTTACTATCGAGTATTTTAACATATGAATGTGGCTTATTACTTCATTTGTTTAAATCTTCTTTAGGTTTCCTCAGTAATTTTAGTTTTTTTTTGTAGAACCTTTTATGCATTTTTTATACTTGTTCCTAAGAAATTGAGATCAATGTAGTTATAAACGGCATTGCATTTTAAATATCTTTTTCTAGTGCCTTTTGTTAAAATACAGAATTACAATCAAATGTCATTCGCACATCGATACTATGCATGGTATTGTTATGTAATCATCATCCATTAACATACATGCAGGACAAATCATCCCAGACTTAGTGACAATGTGCAGGCCGAAGAAGTTCTGCAGGAAGGCTTGTGACCTGGGTAGCCGGCTTCTCTTCTGAAGGAGGGAGTGAGAGCTGGTTGGAGCAGACCTACTCCACAGGCCTCCTTCTGTGGCACAGGCTGGGAGCATAGACACCTCCTGATCTGTGCTCTGTGCTTTCCTGGCGAGGAGGGGGAAGTTTGCTAAGGTGGCAGGACCACAGGAAGTACTTGGGTCTCTGTCCATGCCCACCTCTGCGCACGGCCCACTGGCCAAGGTGAGTCCGGGGACAAAGGATGCCCTCCACACTAGTGAGGCAGATGACTCTCTCCTTCTAAGGAAGTGTATGGAAGATGCAGACACTTGATAAACACGCCTCGTTCACACAGTTGCAACTTTGGCTCCCTAATTCGAATAATCTGTATAAATATTCTTTTGAATTCTTTGTGTATATAGCTGTATTATTTTCAGATAAAGACATTTTCACTGATTTCAAAGCCTTGTGCGTCTTCCCTAATTGTCTGGGACAGTGCGGTTGCTGAGCAGAAGTGGACACATTTTCTTGAGCCTTGTCTCAGGGGTAAATATTTACATAAGTCCGTAGTAAGTACAATCTGTGGTAGCTTCATTCTTCTAAATAGGTTCTAATTTTATGGAATGCTTTCTTTGAAACCTTGAGAGATGAACACTTTAAAAATCCACTTTCTATAAATGTGATAAGCTGCATCAACTATTCTTTAATGTTAAAATAGACTCACATTTCTGGAATGAGCCTGACTTGATTGGTATGAATTACATTTAAAAATTATATTATTAGATTCGGCTTCTGAATATTTTGCTGAAGATTTTTGCATCCATAATCATAATAGAATGTAATGCGAGATTAGTTTCTAATTTCCCTTCTTATGTTTTTGTCAGATTTTGACATCCAGCTTTTGATTGCTTTGTAAATTGAGTATGAAAATGGATCTTCTTTTATTTTTATTTTTGGTAGAATTTGTAAAAGTTCTTTTAATTTGTTCTTGAGTATTTGGAAGAATTCACTGTTTAGCTATCTGGTCCTGAAATTCCCTTTATGAAGTTAAGTTGTTTTAACATTCTAGTTTCGATTAATTTAATGAATATTAGAATATTTATGTTTTCAATTTCTTCTTGGCCACAATTGGGAAGGCTTTTTAAAAAATACATTTGTCTATTTCATTTGGAGTTTCAAAAATTTGTCACAGAGTACTCCATAATCCTCTAATTATTTGTTATATCTACAGAATCTACCAGGTTGTACTTGTAAATTTCAGATAGTGGTCACTGCACTTACTATACCCTTTTTAAATCTTCTCTCTTCCCCCTTCTCTCCCTTTCCTTTCTTCTCTCTTCTCTGTTCTCTCTGTTCTCTCTCTCTCTCTCTCTCTCTCTCTCTCTCTCTCTCTCTCTCTCTTTGGGTTTATCACCTTTATTAGCTTCTTAGAATACACTCTTTTTTATTTAGCCTTGTTCTTTTATTTCTCCCTATTTTACACTTTTTTCTTTTCACAAAATTTCTGTTCTTCCCATTATTTTCTTCCATCCCCTCTTCAGAGTTTTCAATTTGATGTTCTTATTTTAGCTTTCAGATGACCAGGTTGGCTGATCAAAGGAGACCAGCTCAGGCCTGCAGATTCTGGATGTGCTGTGGCCCTCCACTCTGATTTCATCTCCATGTCCAAACAAGGCTGCTCTAAGATCCAGGCAGATTGCTTTAAATTCAGTCCCTATACCTCATGATGAAAATTTGCAAATGTCCTGAGATGTGTGGCCTTGGTGTGTTTCCCTTTTCTCTAGGATTGTGATCATGCAAAGTCTTAGTATCTTGATGGTTGTCATTGCTTTGAACAAAACTTAAAAAAATGTATCTCTTATGTTGTGAAGGTTAATTGAAACAACTAAAGACAATCTTGCTCAGCATCAGCGGACTTAAATTAAGTCAGTTTTATTCTATTTTGCTAGATGGGATTTTCAAAAGACAACGTACAATTCCACCAGAATACAAAACCTCTTATTCTCTTATTCCTCTGTTTTCATCAACATTAGATTGTGTCACCCTTTTAATTTTCAAATCTCTGGTGGGTGAGAAGTAGATTCTCAGCAACTTATTGCATTTCTCTGGTCAATAAAATAGTAACACATCTTTCATTTTTTAACAGACAACTAGACTTACAACTCGGTGTCCTATTCAAATATCTTGCTCATTTTTCTGTTGGATTGTTCGTCTCATTATTGATTTATAATTCTTTAATTTCATATACTCATCATTCATTATTCATGTGTCGTAAATATACTTCCCACTCAGTTTATCTTTTCATTTTCTGTCTTACGGTGTTCTTAATAGACAATAGGCTCCCTTTCATGAAATGTTTTCTATATCGTGCGTTTGTGCCACCTGTTCAGTTTTTAAAACTGAAGTAGTAGGATTCACGTCATCCCTTTGGCTGCAACTTCATAAAAGGCCACAGACACATAGAAGGGCAGTGGGCCCAGGATGGGATGGACATGTAGCAACTCAGCCATTAAGTAACAACCGGCCCTATTGGAGTGCAGTCCTCCATGGTTTGCAATCATTGTCATAGTCTTCAAGCTTCATGAAAAGCACACACACTTTTATACACATTGTGTAGAGGAAATTCAATTCCCAGCCCCTGCTAATCCATTAGTGAACCATTCTTCGCTCTTTCCGTAAAAGTGCAGAATTTTCTTTTTTTCTCTTGTCTCGAATTGACTTTCTATGATCATTTTCACATCATTGAATCAAAACAGAAAAATTTCCCAATAACAGACTTGTGTAGCAAACAGTAAATAGACAGACAGAGACTCAGTCAATACCGTGTTGTCCCCACTGGGCACCTGAGTGATTATCTGACACTTGGCAGAGACTGTCTGGGGCTCCCGGATGCTGTGGGAGGGAGCCTTGCCCCAGCTTTCACTCTCACTTGAGTTTAATCTTTTCTCCTGTGAAATCATTATTTTTTTGGTTTAGGCTCCCTTTTACTACTGCATCCCCCTCCTTACATTGCGCTGTTCTCCAGGCCACTGTGCTTTGGGCCATCAGCCTTGCTTTGCTCCCCATGCCTGAGTGCTCTGCTCCCCACGGAGGAGGGCAGGGACGAGGCAGGGCCTCGCCATTCCCATCCCTGGTCTCCTGAGTCCTGCTGCCTCTCCCTCCACGTTCACATGCCCTTTTGCCCCTCCCTCCCTGGACACGCCTCGGCCTTCAGCTCTACCTTGTCTTTCCGCTCTGTGCTTCCGCTACACTGGTGACAGCCACAACAGCGAGACTCTGCTCCTCCCTCAGTCTGGCCCGCTCCCTTGACCTCTGTTGTCCCTTTCCCTCCACCTCCTGTCATATTTCTGCTTGTCTTAGCTTGGGCTCTGGCCTTGGCCTTCTCCAGACCCATCGCATAAGTTCTCTGTTTCTCCAAATGTCTTCACTCCTATCGCTCCCAACCTCTTTCCAGGTGAAATTGTATCCAGATTGCTACCTCCAGCCTGGAGCCATTTTCTGAGCTTCAGACCTGAATACAAGGCAAAATTCTCTGGGCACTCTCTTCTCTCAGACATCTACATGCACACTTGCTTTCTCTTCGTGATTTGGCACCCCAGTAGAGGCTGCCCATCCCTGCAACTCAGCCTAGTACACAAGAACCAACATGGAGCCTCACAACCAACACACTTCAACTGTCCATCCCTTGACTTCCCTTATGGTGCCCCTCCTCCTTGTTCACCAGATGAGACAGAGGTCACTATGGATTCCCTAAGTTTGGAAACTGCAATCTCTGCTCAGTCTTAGTCCGAGGGCACTGTTGAGGCAGAGAAGAGACCCACAAAGATCAAATACCTTGATTTTTAAAGGCCAAGTTAGATTTAATCTGAGTAGCTAACAACTGGTAAACATTCATTAACCATCAGTCACCATCTGATGCTCTTCACATTCCTTATCTATTATTTTCATAATAACTTCCAGAAGCAGCTACTTCAGAGGATTGGAGACTTGATGCATTGAAACAACTTCAGATTTGTATCAGCTCTGCCCATGTCCAAAGTCTATACTTTCCCTCTCTGCCACATGCCTCACAGGGTCACATTCATGATTAAGTGCCATCTGTGAGTCCCAGGGGTGGGAAAGCAGGATGGCAACCTTAAGACTGGCTCCTGGGTCTCTGCAACTGCTCTGGTAAGCGAGTGGCCCTCTGCTTCCTGTAGGGCAGTGCTGTACGTTGAGGCTATGGGTAAGGTGTGGGAGTGCCATGGCAAAGGGTGCTCAGTACTCAGCTGGTTTTTGTCCTTTAGAGTAAAGTGAGGTTGTCATTTCAGTTGCACATTTTGCTTTTGGAGACTGGAATAAAACATAAGCCTTGCATAACTACAGACTTAATTTTCCTCCTAATTTGTATAGATAAGTAACATTGACAGCTGCTAAGAACTGCTTAAAGCCAAAGTTTATCACATTATTAAGGGACAAAGACACTATGGTGGCTTCATAACACAATATAAAGGCTTATTCTTACAAACATTTTAATAATCATAATACCATTAAGACACAGGGTTATATTTAGCACCTTATACATATTAATTAATCCTCACAATATTTTGAGGGGAATATGATATTATTCCCATTTATAAGGAAGGAAATTGTGGCATATAGGATTTAAATCACTTGCCCAAAAGTCACACAGTCACGTATGGATAGGCTTAAGCCAGAGGATACAGTTACAATGTCATTACCATTTCTGTGCTTCCTAGAAACTCAAGAAGGGGTAATGTAGAACAGTAAAAAGAGAAGAAGTATTTTAACACAGCACTGTTATAATGTTACTGGTAAAGGGTCTTAAAAGAGAAAACCATTCCTTTGGCATTTAGGGTGTCTAGGGGCCACAGATTTCACCAGCCTGCAGGCTGGGACCACAGTAAGCATCATGGACCTCTTTTCAGGAGCCATACTAAATATGCCAAGAATTCTACTCTGACTCTGGGCACAAAGACATGTGAAATGTTTCTGAAATACAGAGAATAGGGGCTCAAAAGGGAGAACAGGCAAAATAACAACATAAAAATGAGTGGAGTGGTGGCTACTGGTACCTAACTAGGAATGGGCCTGCTGGAAACAAAAAAGTGGTCAGTCTCCCCTTTATGGGAGAAGATAGAAGGGAGACTGATGATAACAGTTAAGTTTGGGGGGAATTCGGTGGTTAACGTAATCTAGTCTCTTGGTGTGGAAGGCTGCGATATTGAGCCTCTGGCTTGTGGTCTATCGTATCACGCAGGAAGACTTGCCACCTTAGCTAGTCCTAGTCAATTTCTCATTGCTTGGACAGAACACCTGACACCTACCACTGAAGAGAGGAAAGGCTTGTTTTAGCTCTCAGATTAGGGTAGTCTCAGTCCACTCATATACAGCTGGCAATGGTGGGAAGCGTCCAGTGGAAAACCGCTGCTCACGGAATCAAAAGAAGAAACCAGGGAGGGGGAGAAGCTGTGGCAGGAATAGTTCCTTTCAGACCACACAGCCAGTAATTTCTCATACGTGCAGTAATTCTCCATATGCCCAGCTATTCTCCCTGCACCCAGGATTTCCCCCACGTGCTCAGCAGTTCTCCAAACACCCAGAACTCACCACCTGCCCAGAAATCGACCACACCCTGCCAGGCCCCACTTCTCAACGGCACTTGAAATCCACAGATAATCCACAAATCCAAACATATAAGGCTGCCAGTCCAGATCCAAACCATAACATGGTTTAAACCCAGGGTTTAGACATAGGGCCAGGACACTAGGCCTTCAGGTCAAGGATGAGCCTTATGTCAAGGCTTTAGGCCTGGTCAGATACCTTCTCATGTTGGAGGAATGCTGTCAGCATGGCTGTCCTAGTGTTTCTCACTAGAGGTGGCCTGCTACCTCCCAATACCCCTGAGAACTCTGACAGCCTCAACTCATCCTTGGACTAGGAGGCCTGCCCTTGCTTCTGCCTTCTACCTTCTCTGGATTCCATCTTCCACTTGCTGAACCAGCACTGGCACCTCAATACCAATCCAGGTGCATCTCAGGAGGTGTTGGAATACAAGTGGGACCATGGACTAACACCAGCCTTCATTTAATGTCCATGATGCCCAGGCACATTTTGGAAAATTAGCTTTCCTTTAAAATTTTGTAGCACCACTACTACTTGACCGTGTAAGGTGCACAATTTAGTACAACTTAGTGACATAGTTAATATTATATCCTATAAACCCCTAAAAGAGTGGACCTTGAATGTTACCACCTATACTGGTTAGGATTCTAAGAGAGACAGAGTTAGTAGAATTTATGAAGATAAAGGGAATTATTTGGGGGCTTACACATTTGAAGAGATAGTCCAAATGGGCTATGAGCATGTGGGAGAACTGGAGGGTCCAGTAGGTGCTCAGGCGCATGTCAGAAGGATATCACTTCAAGACCGCAGGACAGCTGGTGGGGGCCGGCCATGGTGGATGGTTGTCCAAGAAAACAGGGAAACGAAGGGAGACTGACAGAGTCTACCCAAGTATCTCTGCTCCAGGCCAGGCCAGAGCTTTTTATACCCAGAGGCTGCAACAATGTACCTCCTTCGCTCCTTTGCTCAATTCAAGCTGCCAATAAAGTGCCCCCCCCCCCCACCTGCTGTTTGGCAACACACACGGGAAAGTTATTCTCTAGACATTCCCCAGTTGCAGCAAGTTGACACAATTTCTCCAAGGGCCACACCACCAAAAAAGTGATAGTAATGCAAGTGCCAATTGGCTTCTGTTAGCCTTTCCAAAATGTATACATACCTCAAAACATCACTGTGTATGTAATACATATTACATTTTATTAAATTTTAAAACAAATCAATTAAAATGTGAAGTTCAATATTTTTAGTATAGTTACAAGTTATTCTTAGCCAAAATGACTCAAAGACAAAAGTTACTGTAAGGGCTTCCTTTACAAGGGAGGAAAGACCCAATAATGAGACAAAAGAAGACTCTAAGGTTGTCAACAAAAAGAAAGCTATTTAAAAGAGAATACCAGAGGTTTTACTTAAGTGGTGGGTTCATTCCAAGAAGTTATTCACATTCATTCAGTCTGCTTTGGTGGTATGGCTATCCCACGAAACCATGTGTTTTAGCTACTTTTTCATTGCTGTAACAAAATATCCAACATCCACAATTTAAGGGAGGAAAGATTTATTTAGCTCAAAGGTCTCACACAGTCGTGACATTTGGCATTGGTGGAAGCACACGGGAGAGGCTGGAGAGCTGCTCGCAGTATTGCAGGCAGACATACAAGGGAAGCTGATGTCTGGAGACTCAGGCAAAGGCCAGAAGCTGTGACAATGTTTCTTCTTTATTTACTTAGTTCAAGCTACCAGTCAGGCTGCCTACAACTGGTGTCTCTTCCTCACTTCATTTCCCAGAAGCCAATAAGACATACCTGAAAGCTCTGCCCGGGGCACCTGAATCTCAACAAATTGATACAATCCCTCAGGTTAAACCCCAAGGGTCAATCCCTTCCTACCAGGCCACACTCCCAATAGCACACAGTTCCACAGTTATCCCACTACATCTAAATACACAAGGCTTTTGGGGGGCTCTCAGGATCCAACCTATAACACCATGAAGCCTGCTAAACTTGCTTCACCATGTGGAGGCCAAATACCTTGCATTAAAGAGAAAAAGAAAAAATGTGAACACAAAGACCAGAAGCAAAGATGGAGTGCCACCACTTGGTCAGAGTGCAGCCACCAGAAGAAGCTTATGCAGTAGACTGAACACAAGCGACACACTTTGGGGGTCATTGCCTCCTATCTGCTCCAGACGGGGCCATCTGGTTTCAGAACAAAAAAACTCAAGGCTCCCATTGTTTCAGAATGATGAGTTATATAATTACCCCATTATTTGTTATGAAGTAATCATGCTAAAGATAAAGTGTCAATAAATGTAAAGCACTTAATTCATCCAGACCCCATCCCCACCTTGGTCTGTGGAAAAATTGCCCCTAGTACTGAAGAAGCCTGAAGGCTATAATCCTAGACAGCCTCGCTGTCACTGCTTGGGTGACCTTGCACCTCAGACACCGTAGGACCCATAATCCAGGGCTCCACTTTCCCCAGCACACTGGTGGCCTGTTATTAAGTGTCTTGTGCTTTCATTTTCCACAGGGAGATAGAATGAAGTTCTCCTTGCTCTAATGAAGTGTAAGTCCTTAAAAAAAATAAAATTCAGAAAATATCTTTCATCTGGCTTGACCTGCATAGAATCATAGTAGCCCAGATCTTTTCCAAAGGAACTTTGAAAGGTTAAGGGAGTTTGAGCACTGGAATAGTTATTGCCAGAGCCCTGCTGGCTGCAGCATGAATGCGAGATGCCTCGGTGGTCCTTCCTGGGCCATTCCTCTCCAGCGCCGGGCAGTGCTGTGGAGAAGACAAGCTGGGATTGTTCAGCTAACTGACGAGAAGCTGGACCAGCTCATTGGGCCGTATGATCTCTGTGGTCTAACTAGAGCATGAGTGACTGGTGGAAACTGTGTTGAATCATAATTATCTGGGGGCAATTACAATGTGTAATGGTGACACATAGGAAACGATCATTGAACAGCAGAACGTAGTGTCCAAATGAATCATGATGAAACTGTATGTCACTTCAACATGCATTTGAACTGCAGATGGCCAGGTGAATGGAGCCTTCATCGTCACTTCAGGGTGTGCACAGGAAGTGCTTAGTTCTTCCAACTGAATGAAATGGCCCAAATGGGGAGGAGCGGGCCTATTGGAATTAGGCCAGCCTGAACTTGGGTCCAGGCTGTAACATCTAGATGAAGCTGGTTGACGTGATCATACCCCACCGCCAGGAGCGCCGGAACTAGGACTTCAAGGTCCAACGTGAGTGACACTTATATGAGGTTCTGGGCATCATCTTGTCCTCCCCTGTCCCTTCCTAAGTCTCCAAGAGCTGACACACACTCCCCTTCATATTCCCACAGCCCAGTTCAAGATGAAGCCTAGAGCTCTTTTCTCATTCTAGACACATCATTCTGTGTGGCCGCTCCCACCGTGGGCTCTGGCTACGGGAAGACTGAGGAACCCAGGGCAAGCTGGCTGCGGTCAGGAAATCCATGCACCATGTCCTCACGCTCTCCTGAAGACAGTGGCCCAGTAACAGGGAGAGATGGTGGGACAGGGACTGCTAAGCACACTGCTCTTAGAAAGGGCCACAGGAGAATCACTGTGGGCCTTGGACTTCCTAACTTGTTGAGTATCACTCCACAGCATGTCCTGCCTGTATCTGATCTTTCTCATGCATAAAATCAGCTGTCTGGAGTAATTTATGACAATTACTTATCTAACAGTCTTGAGTTAACTCAAGCCTCTGGTACTGAATTTTCTCCAGTGGTGCTTTGCCAACGCTCCTGCATAGTGCTCTCTAACTATCTGGCTTGAGAGCCACCTCACTGAAGGGAAAGCTCATATTTGCCATTTCCTCAGGACAAGTTTGTCCTTGTGTCATCAGTGTGTGGTAACCTGCCTGGCATACACTGTACTCTGTTAGACACTTTGGGTGGGAGAGTGAGTGACTGAAGGTGATTGCCTCTGTATCTCTGAATTGCTGTGGGTCGCAGAAGCAGTGGTCCTGTGCCTTTCTTAGCCATCACTTAGGTGCAGGAGTACTATGATCTTGTTCATTTTGGCAGTTTTTCTACATATTCTGTACTCACCAGAGCACAACCTTTTTCTTTTTCACACACACATACACACATGCACACATAGACACACAAACCGGAAAAATCAAGTTCAGTGCTTTACTTGCTCTAGCAGAAAATTCAAAGAGGAATCTTGAACATTCAACTGTCAGAGAGGATGTAAAAGCTGCATCAAGGTCAAAGTCAGGAAGCAGGTCAAGGTCAGGTTTGTATTACCTATGGAAAACCTACAAACAAGGCTCAGACAGAAAAGTAGACCCCCAAGGGGGATGAGATAGTGGAAAGCGGAAGCCTGTAGGGATGTTTTGAGATACAGGTTGTGATCCGTTTCTGTCTGTTAGAGTGCCCGGGTGCGCTGCCTCGACCCCTCTACTTCCCTGCTCTGGCCCTCACACCATAGTGTTCTCTGGCTTTCAGTCAACCATGCCATCTTCTCCAGATTTTCTACGTTGAACTCCACCTATGTTTGGTTTTTATTCAAACCTTTTACCATAGCCCAAATATCAGCCATCCCTGTAACCAAATTTCCCAATTCTGGCTTCACATAAACATTGTCCCATGAACTTATAAAATAATAACCCACTGGGCAGGAATTTTCAAGGTGCACTTTCTTACTCTTTTAGGTGGTTGGCACAATTCAGTTCCTAGATGTTGTAGAGCTGAGCTCCATTTTCATGCTGGCTATAAGCTGAGGGCCATCTTGACGTCAAGAAAACCCCACGTTCCTTGGTTCATGGCTTCTTGGCTTCTTCCTCCGTCCTCATAGCCACTGAGAAAAGATTGTGTCTTTGTCATGTTGCATTTCTCTGGCAACAGGCAACAAAAGTTTTCTGCTTCTAAGAATCCGCATGATTGAACTGGGACTCAGAAGTTTGAAGTCTAGGTTGACGTGCATGATGCAGAGTAGGTTTCCTGCTTGAGTTCTACAACCTTAGTCACTCCCACCGAGTCTCTTCTGCCACAGCAGATAGCATATTCACAGTTTCTGAGATTGAGCTAAATATCTATGAAAGGGCATGATTTTAACTACCAACTCCAATCTTGATTTCAGTCTTTATTTTGTCAGAAGTTTTGGCCCAGTACAGGCCTGACCCTTACTAGGTCCTTAGCAAATATTTATAAGCTACAAGGGTGGATGCCGAGAGAGAATACACCTCCAGGATTTAGCCCTGAGCTCTTCAGGAGACTTTGCTCTGTTCCCACCCTTGCTCTCCTAAGTTCAGCCCTTCTGTTTTGATTCCAGTCCCCAATAGCCCTGCCTTCATACACAGTCCAGTATCTGAGATTGGTGCACTGCAGTCCAGCCCTGTGAGTGGAGGTTGTGTTTCTGACCAACCTTGACATCCTTTGGTCTCAGAGGGCTGAGGGTTCCTGATATGGGTAAGGAAAATATACACAGTTTAATAAGATCCATTCTGGCTTCCTCCCTAGAGTGTAAAGCTGGACATATACAGTACAAGCCTCAAAGAGTTTGTAAAACCACGGGTCAGTCAAGCTCACAGTTTTCTTCTCAGATTTATGAGGGCATACCAATGATAAGCAAAGAAAGACTGGTAGAGCAGGGAGTAACTCTCCTACTTAGCAACCCAGAGAGGAAGCACACTGGCTAGTTCAGGCCAGCTGTCAGGTGGCACAACCCTGACTTCCTGTAGCAGGACAACAGGCTTCTGGGAACTCGGGGGCTCATGGGGCATGAAAAGGCAGCCCCCAGGGGATGTGTTTACATGGTCTAAAGAAGAGGACATGACCCCAGGTTAGCTTCTCATTCTCCCTCTTTAATCCTTTTCACAATGTGGCAATATTTCTTCCCTTCAGGCACACATCTCTTCATTCATCCAATACACACTGACTGAGCATGGCCTGAGGACAAGCAAGCCCACAGTGACTCCTGCCCCTGTGTTCTACTGTCCCGTGGGGCCTGACCCAGGCTGGGATGCAGAGGGTGAAAGACACCAACCTTGGCCCCAGCTCAGGGGATGCACAGTGGTGGAAGCACAGGGTAGCAGGCAGCCTGCATCTTCTGGTGTTATTCTGTGACAATTCCCAGAAAGCCTGAGTGGGACTTACCCCTGGCCCAGCCCAAGGGAACCCAAACGTTTCTCTTTGCACACTGAAACCAGCATTGATTGTTGAAAGATTGATGTTCTAAACTAAGAAGGGGGAGAAGTAAAATTCAGATAGAAGGATGCCGTGCATGTGTGAAGAGATGCAGTCAGCAGTGATCATGGTGCTGCACATGTGCCCTCTGTGCATGCAGCTGGAGACTGCTGGCTAGGGTGGAAGCTCGGTATCTTAGTTACTTTCCATTGCTGGTTCACAACATCCCACGTCACAATGTGAGTGACAAAGGGTTACTTTAGCTCACAGTGTCAGGGGGTCTCAGTCCGTTCACTAGCAGCCTGCAATGGTGGAAGGCATGGCAGAGGGCCTCGCTGGACAAACTGTTCATGACGTGGCAAGACAGAAAGGAGGAGTAAAGAGTGGAGCTAGTGAGGGGGATATACACTTTCAGGCCGTGACCCCGTGCTTCACCCCTTCCAAGTCATGCCCTGCTAATCTGCCCCTTCTGACCAGGCCCCCCTTCTTAACACCACAATAAGGCAACAGATTAACCTCATGATTGAATCTCCTTCCAAACCCATGAAGCTTTAGGGGAACATTCCAGACCTAAATCATAGCACTCAGTTTGCCACTGGACCTCCTGAGTGCTGGGGTTTGGGTTGCTGTCCTGCTAGCCATGAGGGATCAGGGTAGGTATGAACCTATCTCTGGGCACAGGGTAGACGACGGAGTACAGCCACGCGGTAGAGGGCACAGTGCTCGCCTGCTCACGTCGGGGCTCCACTTGGTGACTGTGCCACATCTGCGTGCCGTAGCTCCTACCAGGCTGTTCTCTGGTCTGTCCTTTCCCCAGCCATCTCTTTTCCTCCTTGAGTCTCAGATCAGGTCTTATCTTGGCCATCCAGCTACTTCCAAATAACATCTGGCTGGGCAATACTCCTGTTTTTAATGTGAACATTTTTGAGCATTCATATGATCCATTTACTTATCAGATTTGTTCAATATTTAATTTTCTTATCTCTGAGTGATTTGTCTACTTCCTCCACATAATTATACCTCTTTTGTCTTCCCATCTGAAATACATGAAATTCCTAATGAAGTCATTAAGTAGAGAAGCAAGTACTCGATTTTATAACTCAGGCCTCAGAATTTTACCTGAGATGCAACACAATATTTTTACATTCAAATTATATTAACTGTATTTCAAAGTAAAATATAAAATTCAGATGAGTGCTTCCCCAGTAGATGCATTTTATTGGTGCTTATTGATTGTGCAGAATACTGTGTTTCCTTGTGACATTTTTACACATGCATATATCATCCTCAGTTTTATCCATCCCCCACTCCCTGTCCTCTTTCTCTGCTCTCCTCTCCTAGTTTAATAGTCTGTCTTCGCCTTTTATGTTATCTCTCTTCCCCAGTTTCCACATGTGAGAGAAACAAGTGACACTTGTCTTTTTTGAGCCTGCTTTGTTTTAATTAACATGACAATCTGCAGTTTTTTATTTTCCCTATGCATGATAAAATTTCATTATAGCAGAACAATCTTTTCTTTTTTCTTTCTTCCTTTCTTTTTTGCATTCTCTCTTTCCTTCTTTTTTCTTTGTCTTTTTTTTTAGACACAGTCTAGCGCTATAGTCCAGTCTGGCCCTAAACTTACTGTGTAGCTTAGGCTAACTCTGAACTCATGGCAATCCTCCTATCTCAGCTTCCCAATTGTTGAAATTACAGGCCTGTGTGTGTCACCAAGCTACTTTCTCCATTATTTATGTATATATGTATATATGTGTGTGCATTTTTTTATCCATTCATCTGTTTATGGACCCCTAGGTTGATTTCATGTTTTGGCTTTTGGGAGTTGTACCAACATAAACATGGGACTGCAGGTACCTCTATGGTATACTTTAATTCCTTCAGCGATACGAGGGGTGATCAAAATGTACAGTGAATATTTAAAATAAAACCACTTATTAGAGTAAAAGACACACCACCATCAACTCTGCTGGAAATATTTTCCCTAGCTTCAAGCACCCTTATCTCGTCATTCTTTTCTATCTGGAAGACTTCTGTGAGTGCCCATATGACGTGTGATCAAAATTTTATATCGAGTGTGCCCTCCTCCACTCGATGTGGCATGGCACCGTGTGACTTCTGCCTCTCCTCCAAGAGCAAATCACCATAGAATTGATTGACTCAGAACGTTGGGGCAGCTAAGATTGAGCAACTAAAGACACAAGAGAGGACTTTCAGGGTTGCTTGAGAAAGTGGCGCAAGGAAGGGACAAATGTGTTTGAGGTGAGAGGGAGTATGTTGAGGGGAATTTATTGCAATTTCTTAAATTTAAGCATTCAGTCTCTTTTTAAATCATGCCTCATATACCAAGGAGTGGAATAGCTGGATCATTTGGCAGCTCTAGATCTTGAAGAATCTCTATATTAACTCCCTTAGTGTCTGTATTAATTTCAGTTTTGCCAACGCTATGAAGAGATCCCTTTCTCATGCATCCTCATCAGTGCTTACTTTTATTTTAAGCATTCCAAATGATAGTAAATCTGTCTCTTAAAATGGCCACTTTACCAAAAGCAATCTACAGATTCAATGCAATCTTTATCAAAATTATCGACGATATTTTTCACAGTGCAAGAAAAAGCAATAGATTAATTTTTCAGGGAATAAAATGCACTGTGTCTCTTTTCTCCTGTCAGGAGATTAGGGAGATCATTCCAAGATAAGGCATAGGGCCAGCCCCTGGAGGGAGTCCCCAGTCCTGGCCCTTGCTCACTGGGGCCTGAGCCCACCTGTGCCTTCTTTGCAATACCTGCTTTATGACATGTTTGTTTTTTCTGGTGTGACCTCAGTGTTTATTGTTGACAGCAGAAAAGGACCTGCTGGCGTCATGGTGAGGATGGCTTTATTTATTTATTTATTTATTTATTTATTTATTTTATGGTATCGGAGATCTAACCCATGATCTTCACCTTGAGCTACACCTCCAGCTAATTTTCATTTTTGATTTTGAGGCAGGGCTTGCTAAGTCACTAAGTTGCCAGGGTAGGGCTTGAATTTGTGATCCTCCTTCCTCAGCTTCCAAGACTGCTGGCATTGTAGCTTGGAGAGGATGGCATTTTAAATTTAAATGTCAGATTTTCAGGGACTACTTATGATAAAAATGTGCTCCCCCACCCCAAATCCAGGCTTTAATAACCAGTATCTGCCACTGTGGTGCATACGGCTTTTCTCCAGGGGTCTAACAGCCCCATGCAAAGCAGAAGCAAACTGGGAACTTCCACATGAAGATGTGCAAATACCAGTTAGGGATTCCCCTCCCAGGTTCTCACAACCAAACCTCAGCCAGCAGCAGACTGTGACTTGCAAATCCTCAGTCACTTTCTGGTCTCCTTGGTTCTGTTCTTTCTGTTGTCTTAGTCAATCAATTGATCTTTATCCTTGATATTTTCTTCCTCTTGCTTATGTTTGATTAATTTGCTCTTTAATTCACTTTCTATGATGCTTGTAGAGCTATTCAAATTATCTATCTCATTTGTCGAGGTTTGGGGGTTTTGGGTTCATTTTTTGAGACAGGGTCTCACTCTGTAGTCCAGGCTGGTCCTGAACTCACTATGCAACACAGGATGGACTCAAACTCAATGGCAATCTTCTTTCCTAAGCCTCCTGAGTGCTGGGATTCAGCATGCCTGATTAATCGTTAAGTGGGGCTGTCACTTGCTAGGCAAGTTTTAACCACTGAGCTATACCTCCAGCCCAATAGTTTCTGCTTTTAAAGACTTGGTTCATTTCATCTAGGTTTTTGGGTTTGTAAATAATAAGTTGTTTGTAATACTCCCTTTGGCTTCAGGATGTTTAGTGATAACTGCTATTTCCCTCTTAATATTGATCAATTGTATATCCTCTATTTTTGTATTTGTCCTTTATAATAAAGATAAGCAATTTTACAGGTTTTAAGAACCAACTGCTTATTTCATTTATTTTCTTTTTCAACGGTTAACAATTTTGTTTATTTGCTATTTCCTTCTTTTGCTTGCTTTGCCTTTATATTTCTGGATTTTGGGGTTTTTTTTGCGTATTTAATTGAAACTCAGGTCATTAATCCAAGGCTTTCTATTGTTTCCGATAAAAATGATCAGTTTCACAAATCTCCTTTAGCTATATCATATAAACATGACTTTGTTGTGTTTTTACTTCAGGTAGCTCTCAACATACTATAATTTTCTTTGAGACGTTTTGGCAAATAAGATGGCTTACAAGTGTGTGGTTCACCTTACCTATTTGGGGGAATATAAATTAACACAGCCATTAGGGGAAACAGCATATGAGTCCCTAGAGTTAAAAATACACGTGCCATATGAATGCAATCCTAGTCCCAAGTATATGTCCAAAAGAAATGAAATCAGAATGCTGAGAAGACACCTGCACTCTCATGTTTACGGCAACACTGTTACAATAGGCAGGACAGAGTCATTCAAGGGTCCATCAGCAGATGAATGGATAAAGAAAATGATCTCATATATCCAAAGGAATACTAATTAGCCACAACAAACATGGGATCCTGTCATCTGCCACAACATGGGTGGACGTCTCATTGCATCAAGTGAGATAATCCAGGCACAGAGCTACAAGCAACAAATGATCGCATGCATGTGCATAAACTGAGAAGTGTGAGCTCATGGAAGTCGAAAGTAGAGTGGTGATTCCTAGAGGCTGAGAAGCATAGAGGGAAGGAAGGGCTGGGGACAAGCTGACCGGTGAGCACTGAACAGGAGTAAGAGGTTCAGTGCGCACAGGACAGCGACCCTAGGCAGTGACCGTGTATTCAAAAAGCTGGAAGAAAGGACTTACAGTGTTTTCACTGTAAGGAAATGTTAAATGTTTGAGGAGTAAGTTGGTTTCACCTAGTTTAAGCATTATGTAACGCAGACCTACACTGGAATGTCACATGTTATTCCATAAAGACGTACATTCTTGTTTTAATGTGTGTAAGTTAAGTAAATTTAATAATAAAAAGAAAAAATGAAGTGTTACATTTCTATGTATTTAAGAATTTTTGTTTTCTTTTTCTGTTTTGATTTTTAGTTTTGTTACATTGTGGTAGGAGAACACCCTGCACATTTTCAGGGTTTGTATTTGAGCATTTCAAGTTGGTTTTATGACTCAATGTATGATCTGTTGTGATGAACAAAGAGTGCAGTAGCATGAAGCGTGTGCTGCTATTGTTGGCATGTTTTTTCTAAAGCATCTGTCACGACTGTCACGTGGCTGTGCCGTCTGGACTGGACCCTATACCTCCCTGCTGACCTCCTGACCTATGGCCCCATCCTTTGTTGAGACGGGGGTGCCAAAGTCTCCAACTATATTTGTGGATTTATCTATTCTTTAAAAACAATATCAGCTTTTGTTTCATGTATTTGAAAGTGCAAGAGCCTAATTTTAAAATCATTGTAATCTCTTAGCATATTGATCTTTTATCACTGTGTAAGACACATCTATCTCTGAATTTCTACTTTTCTCTAAAGTCTGCCTTATCAGATGTTAATATGGCTACTGCTGCTATTTCTCATTATGTATGTGACATATCTATCTTCCTCATTTCACTTTCAGTCTGCCTATACTGTTGATATGAAGTGAGGCTCTTATAAGCAGCACATGACTGAGGTTTGCTTATTTTATTGACTCTGCCCATCCTTTCTTTTGGTTGATGTGTTCAGATCACTTACATTTAAAATAATTATTGATACATTAGCACTTGTGTCTAGTATTGTATTTTATTTTTCTAGTTCTCTTTTTCCCTTTCGGCTTTCTGTGTGTTGCCTGAATTTCAATAAGTCCATCTGCATTTGTTTACAGTGTTTTTGAGTGTCGATCTTGAAATGTTTTGCGTAGTAGTTGGTGGTTGCGATGGGACACACAAGCAGAAATGCGCGCGCACGCACACACACAAACACACACACACACACACACGCACACGCACCATACCCTTTTGGTATCATTATTTTACCTCTTTAAGTGAACTATGAAGACTTAATCTTCATTTACACTTTTATCTTTCCTATACATAAATATCATTGCCTTTGATATATAAATCCAATACAATTTCTGCTTAAGTAACCAAATATAATTTGTAAAACTTCTGAGGACAGTCTATCAGATTTCTGATCTTTCCATATTTCCTTCTTTCTTCCCCATAACCCCCCCATTTCTTCTTTTATTATTTCTTCTGTTTGAAGTACTTCACTTAATCAATCTTTACTAAATTCTTTCAATTCTGTTTTGGAAGTGTGTTTTAAATCCCATGATTTCCTAAAGAATAGTTTCATTATACTGTAAGTTATTCTTGATCATTGTCTAATTTCAATGCTTAAAAAGTCTGTGCTATTTCCTTCTGGACTCCATTGTTTTCTTATGAGAAATCTACTGATACTCACTTCCTCTGGGTAATGTGTCACTTTTCTTGGCCTATCTTTAAGAACTTTGTCATTAGTGTTCAAATATTTGGTTTCGGTGTGTTTTTGGCATGAAATTCTTTGGAATTGTTTAAAGTTCACTCAATGTTATGGCTTGGATCTGGAATGTTCCCCCAAAAGCCTTGTGTGTTTCGATGTTGTGAAATACCAATGTGCTGTTAAAATACGGATTCTGGTCAAAAGGGGCAGAACATTAGAGATTCAGGAGAGGTGAATCACTGGGGCAAGACTTGGAAGGGTAGCTCCACCTTTCCTCCTTCACTTGGCTTTACATCTGCCTTCCCATGAAAAGCTTTGATCCAGCTATGGCTCCACCGTGTGCTCCTACTGTTGCCAGCTGCCCACGTATGGACTGACTTACTGAAACAATAAGGTAAAATAAAGTTTTTTTCCCCCTTAAATTGTGGATATTGGATATTCTGTTCCAGCAAAAACAGCAAAAAGGTAAGTAAGACAGAAATTAGTACCAGAAGTGGGGTCGTTGCTGAACCTTTACTTGACAATGTGTTTTAGAAGCCCATGGAACTGATTTTGTAGGAAAAGTTTGGAAAGGTTTGAAAATAATGGCTGAAGAGATTTTTAAATGCTGTGAGCCAAGTTTGTAGGGAGATTTTGGTCAGAGCTAATAAGATCAGAATGCTGATAAAAGTGTGGATTGTAAAGACTCACCTCAAGAAGTTTTAGACAAGAAGAAGGACTTTATTTGCAGTTGGTGTAAAAATAATTTGTGTGGACATTCTGTCCCAGCAATGAGAAAATGACTAAGACACTCAGTATCTTGAAGGTGTGGGTTTGTGTTTTTTCGTGGATGTTGGTAAGCCCTCAATCTCATTCTCTTTCTGCTCTTTTCCTGGGACTTTGTTGATAAAAAAGTGTTCCATCTTCCATTATTGTTACACAGACACCAGGCTCATGCCTGCACACTGCCCCCCCCCCCCCCCCCCCCCCCCCCCCCCCCCCCCCCCCCCCCCCCCCCGCTCCCCAGGTCTGTTTTCTCACCATTCTCATTGATTGAATTCTATTGTTCTGTAACTTCACTAAACTTATTCCATGTCACATCTACAGTAATATTGAAACCATCTAGTTTTTTAAAAATGTTTCTCTTTTTATGGTTCAATTCTAGAAGTTTATTCAATTTTCTCTAATGATATCTATTTCTTTCATATTATTTTTTCTATTATTGTCATTATTGGTATTTGTTCCAAAAGTATGTACACTTGAGTGTTAAAGTATTTTTATGATGATTGCTAAAATCTTTTTCAAGTCATTTAATGTCTGATGCTTCTTGGTGATATTGTCAGTTCTGTATTTCTTTGTTGAGATTCAGTCTTGGTTCTTGTTAGAATAGGTGATTTGCTATTGCTTATACTTAGGATAGGTTTAGTATGCAGATTTACTTCTACACTTGTTGTTTGTATTCCAAAGGCACTTAAGTTTCCAGAGTCTTTGCTGTCTTTTTTTGCCATCCTCAATCTGTTGTTAAATCCACTCAGTGAATTTTGATTGCAAATTCTGTATCACTCAGTTTCTAAATTATTATTTGAATATTTATATTTTCTCTGTCTTTTCATTTCTTTTAAGAATTATTTTTTATTTTATTAGTTTTTAATCTGTACTCCTTAGTGCAGCACATTATGGTAATTTCATTAATGTCCACAATGCATTTCTGTCTCTTCAACCACCAATCACTTCTATGGGCTAGCATCCTAGTCACTTTCTCAATGCTGGGACATGATGCTAACACCCGTAGCTTAAGCAAGGAGAAGTTGATTTTAGCTCACATTTCAAAGGCTTTGGTTCATTCATGGTTGTGTGGCAATGGTGGCATGGTGGAAGGGTCTAGTGATGAACAGTTGTTTATGCCATTGGAAGAGGAAGGGCGCGTGGTTAGGAAGAGGAGAGAGCACAAGTGTCTTTCAAGCCATACTGTTAGCAAAAGTTTATGATAATAGATACGCTAACAACCTTGATTTGATGATTATGCACATATAGGATAAATTCCACAAACAGATATAGTGATTGTGTGTCAGAAACAAATAAAATAATTGATCAAGACTCGATTTCTGGCTTGTAAATAATATATTTTTTCTTTTTCTTTTTTTTTTTGAGACAGGGTCTCACTCTGTAAGCCACACTGGTTCTGAACACACTGGTGTAGCCCAGACTGGCCTTGGACTCAGGAAATTCCACCTGCCTCAGCCTCCCGAGTGCCAGGATTGCAGTTGTGCACCACCACACCCAGCCTTATGTGGTGCTGGGGAATCAAACTTAGGGTCTCATGTTTGCAAGGCAAGCACTTTAACCCCTATTGCCATTCCTCCAGCCCCTTTAACAACATTTTATTTATCTATTTGCCTATTCTTATTCTAGTACCACATTATTTTGATCAAAATTGTTAGGTGTGAAATCTTAAACTTTGTTTATATTTTTCAATATTGCTATTGAATATTTTGATGTTTTTATTTTTAGATTAATTTTAGGAAAAGCCTGTTGGTTTATGTATAAAAGATCTAACTGACATTCTGCCTTTCATATAAATGACATTTTAACAGTTTTGGATTTTCTGGTCGTTAATGTGAGACAGAATTCTATTATGTCAATCTTTAATTTTTTCTCAGTAATAATTCTCATTGGTACTTTTTAAGGAAATTCTGTTGTTTGGACTTGAGCTGGACACTTGCTCTTGGATGATCACTCAGAGTTCAGCGTTTTGCCATCATGGGTGTCTGCCTCTTGCCTGTGAGATCCAGTGAAGGGCAAGAAACTTTATCAAAGTCTCTGCAAATAATTTGAGTATCCTTTTTCACTCTCTCTGTTCTGTGATTTCTTTCCAGCAGTTCTGATTGCTTTGACCTTTGTCTTCACATTCTTTCTGTGGGAATAGTTTACATTTTTATCAGTATTCGAGTTGCTAAGTATGGCATTGACTTTAGTTGACTTTGGGCTGGAAGCTATGAAAACAAACAGCCCACTCACTACCCACCAACTCTCCTCCACAACTAGCCATATTTACCCAGTGACCAATGCCTTTGGATAGAACTTTGTATATATACAATTTTTAAAATCTGCTATGAGAGATGCTTTGATTTGGTGGAAGCTACCCAAATCTCTAAAAGTTTAAATGGAAGTGTATATTCTGTCTTAGAAACACTCTTGAAAACAATGTGTTCTTAAACAGTTGGTTGCAGAGCTCAATAAACGCAAACCAGCCTGATTTGATCAAATTTATTTCCTCATTAATTTTTATACTTATTCAACTATGAGAAGAGGATTACAATCTCCAGCTCTAGTTAAAGAGGTCTATATCTCCCATTATGTCATTATGTACTTTATATGTTTTCTAAATATTTCATAGACTTTATTTTTTAGGTAGCTTTGCGTTAAGTGAATATGGAGTGAGGAAACACTGAAAATCATCAATATCTTCTTGCCAAAACCCCAAATCACCACTTCACATCCATATGGTGGATTGATTACCATGTCCCATTACTTCCTCTCCATGCCAAGTTTTTCAGAGTTCCCCAGACGGAAAGCTGGGTGCCAATGAAGTTCTCACCATGCCACTTGCTCTTTCTGCAGCTCCTCACATCCCTGGCCTGCCTGTCATGGACTACTGTGGTCACTTACGGTTTTCCAGCTTTGTAGCTTCTTAGAGAGGTAATAACTAATATTTGAATCTTGTCATGGCTGAATGGTCGCTTGAACTTCCTTTTTTTTTCTTTTTGAGACAATTTTTTGCTCTCTAATCTAAGATGGTCCTGAGCTCATTATGGAACCCTGACTGGCCTTGAACTCATGACACTCCTATCTAAGTCTCCCACATACTGAGATTACAAGCACATGCCACCATGGCCAGCTTACGTGGTTCAAGGGAATCAAATTGAGAGCCTTGTGCTTGCTAGGCAGGCGATTTAACCACAGGGCCACACACCTGGCCCAGTCCTCTTGAACTTCTTTTTTAAAAAAAATGGAGTGCCTTGTGCAGCCATGGCATCCTCAGCTGTAGTGGGTTGCATGGTCTTTTGTGAGATCCCATGAGACCATGGCCCAGGAGGCACTTCATCTCACACCACATCTCTGGTGGGTTGAGCAGAGATGGGCTACAAGGCGATCTCCCTTCCGCAGCTCTCAGTCTCACCTTCAGGAATAGGCCAAGCTCCTAAAAGCAGGGCATGTCTCCTTCTGATTTTTGCCTTTCAACCAAACTCAGGTCTGAGCCCCAGTCACTTCTAGCAGTGAGTCATGGACATCTTTGTGAGGACAAAGGGACCAAAATTCTCCATATCCACTTCTCTCAGACACAGTTCTGCCCCATGTATCTTGGGCAGCCATGAGGCACCATACTAATGCTAACTAAAACAACACAAGATAAAATTAACATAAAATGTATTCATTCCTCTTAATGTGTTAATGATTCATCCTCCCCCTCCCTGCAAAAGTTAAAGCATTCAGACATCCTAATCTAACCCCCAAAATGCTTTCTATGAAGCCTAGAAAAAAAAAAGGCCTTGATAGTATGCAACATCCATGTTCAGCTTTAGTTGCAAGACAAGTTTTCTTGAAAAATTAAGAAATGCAAGATGCCCTGGAAAATGCACTTCTGAGATACCTGCATCTGCTAATCAGACTTTTTCTCCCATGTCTCATCCCTTAGGAAACCCCTCACTTCTCACCCTGGCTATGTACTTTCTTTCTTGGAAGCTTGCCCTTGTCCCTCTTGACAACGCACTCGGATCGAAATGAACTCTTGCCTTACCTTCCTTGTCTTCTTGCTGCCTGCATCATCATGGCCCTCCATCTGTGCCTGGCATGGCACACCTGTGGCACAGAGGCAGGTAAGGACGCAGCTTGCCCCGACTCCTGCCATTCGGTGTGGTGAGCATGCCATAGGGCCCTTTTCAGTGCGTTCCAGTAGGCAGAGGCCACAGGGCAGCCAGGGTTATTCCAGAGGCAGTAGGGTAGCCCTGATATTGTCCAGGTATCCCCTCAATGTGCTCCTCTCTCTTCCTTTTTTCTAATATTTGTTAACTCATTTCTTTCTCTCCTCTTTTGCTATAATTGTCTCCTTCCTTTCTCCTTTTCTGAAAATGGTTTTATTCATTATTCTTAACATAATTTGATTACTCTTGTCCTGGAGTGCTAAGACGAGACACAGGAAATGGATCGTTATAATAGGTATTTATTTGTGTGCAAACCTGAGACTGTGCCAAATGCTTGTACCTCATCTCATGGATCTTCTCCCTAGCAGGGTGAACACTATTATTCACTTTAATAGATTGGGCCCGGAGGCACGAACAGTTCATGAAGCCAGCTCATAAAGCTGGTGAGTATCCGAGCTAGGAAGGAAGCTCACACATTCAGTTAAAAAGCTGGTATTAATTAAATGGTATTCCATGACAATTTCTTACTGCCATCATAGCAAATTTGTTATATATGTCAAATTTGGTACATTTTTCAAACACAGATTTATAAAATACTTTTACATTTTCTCAAACCTATTTTTATTTATTTCACTTTGTCTTAATTAGGTCTCAGATCATCCGTCATTAAGGTCACCTTAACTTCTTTCATGATCTGTCCTCAGTTGTAGCACGTACATGTGCACGCGCGCACACACACACACACACACACACACACACACACACACACACACACTTACTCTTTCCCCTAAATAACAGACTGAGCCCAGCTCTCTCTACTGAAAGGACCAAGAGGAGGACCGCAGAAACAGAGTGTGCACAGAGAGCCTTAGCAGCCAGGGGGCTTCTGAGCATCACCATCTATTAAGAGGAAACAGGGAACAGGGAAGAAGTGGATCATTGAACACTGGGGTGAGAAGAGTGCATGAAATGCGAAAAGCCATTGGGAGGAA
Source organism: Ctenodactylus gundi (assembly GCA_004027205.1). Taxonomy (NCBI): domain Eukaryota; kingdom Metazoa; phylum Chordata; class Mammalia; order Rodentia; family Ctenodactylidae; genus Ctenodactylus; species Ctenodactylus gundi. The sequence goes on along the minus strand of PVKB01003904.1, from coordinate 119,882 downwards.
AGCAGGGTGCATCTGAAGACGAGTGGGACACGCCAGCCCTCCCCTTGCCACATGTAGGCAATTTCAGTGATAATTTATTAAAACTATGTAATAATATATTAACATAAGTAAAAAGTCACTAATCTATTAATGACACTTCAAGAAATAAAAATTTTGCTACAGTTATAAGTACTCTCACAAAATTAGTCAAAAAAAGGAAAATAATGGCATTAATGTGACAATTTTTTGGAGGGACTACAGCTTATTTTCAGTTGACTGGGAAGCCTGTGCTTTACAGAAAATACCAGCAAATGGAATGATAATAGTTAGACATTTTTGAGCTCAACATTAGGTTGGGATAATTAAGTAACAGATGCTAAAACTATCAAGTGAAAGATGAGTGAAGAACAGTATATTTGGATAATACCAAAATGTAAATCTTTTTTTTTAAATGCTAGTGGAGATTGAGTCCAGAACCTTTGCACTGAGCTATGTCCTCAGCCCATTTTTTTATTTTGGATTTCAAGACTTGGTCTCACCAAGTAGCTAAGTTACCCAGGCTGAGCTCAAACTTATTATTCTCCTGCCTTAACCTCTCAGAGTGCGTGCTGGGATTGTAGGTTTGGGTCGCTGGATGCAGCTTAAAGATGTATATCCTTAATGAAAGGTAATCTAAATGTCACCTCCTCGACCCAGTAATCCATTGTGTGTCCTTGTAGGGACCAAGCCAAAGTTACACAGCCCTAAGTACGATCTCGAAGCCAGCACCAATTGCCATCAACACACGTTCACAATCTCTAAACCGAATTGACCAAGCGTGTAACTGTCCTGGCCATAGTAAACCCAAGGAGCAATGGAGAAAGAGGCAGCCACACCACTAAAGACAACCAAAAAAATCTAAAATGTAAGCACTAATAATAACAATAAACACTGGGTTGGTCTGATTAGAAAGACACACTGTGGAGATAGAAAGAGGCAAAGCTCCCTGTGACAGATGAAACGAGGTGGGAGACATAAGACATTAACTCGCTGCACAGACCGTGGCTGGGCCTGGTAGGATGTTTACTTAACATCCATTAAAAGGAGGCATTTGGAAAACTGGAACAATTTACACCAGGACCAGCTATGGGTTTACATCGGAGAAGGCCAGTCATCCCTTGCTTTTGGGTAACACAATGGTATGGTGTGCATATAAAACAACGTTCCTATTTTTAGGATTCTTATTAGAGTCTTCAGCGGTGTCACAATGGGATCTACTTGCATGTGCATGCACCCGTGCATACACACATGCACCCACACGAACACACACATGCGTAGGCACATGTCCACAGCCACTGCTCGTGAGCCTTCTAACAAGCTGAAGGCGCAGCCGGCAGATCTGCTTCCTTGTCTCAGTGTGTGCCACATTCTGCCCCTTTGTCCCTGCTCCTGCGGTGTGTGGAGCAGCCAGTGGCCTGATCCTTCTGGGAGGCACTCCTGTCTTTGACGATGCTGCTGAAACCATCTCCTGTGAGCTTCATCCCGCCGTGCTTGGGAAAGCAGCTTGCTTCTGGGATCCAACACTCGGCGCACATTTTTCTGTTGTAGGAGTCGCTACCCTGGGACATTCTCCCTGCCTTTCAGTTCCTCAGACTATCTCCTTACTCTTTCTCCTAGCCTAGCTCCTGGACGAGTGCTCGGTCGAAAGTGTCTGCGAGATAATCGTAAAATGGCAAAAACAAATGACACTTAGGAATCGTACTTGGAGCTCTGAAAGTGTGCATAACTTACCAAGAGAAACGTGGCAAGATGACAACAGAAATACACATGGGCTCCCAGGGGAGAACTGGCAGATTCCGTGCACTTTTGGTGCGTGCTTGCCTCTTGCTAGGCACACGGGAGGCATGTGGTTGGTCCCAGCCTCACTGTAGTGTGCTGAGTCTGCCTAACTGGGTGGAAGTGAGGGAACCCACTTTTAGGCCTAGCTCTCAAGTGTATTTCTCACAATCCTCACTTCTTTTTGTCCCTCCTAAAGCTACCTGAGAAGTCATGTCTCGGATGATGGTTGGAAGATAGAACGTGGTTCCTTACACAGCTGGCTTGAATGAAAAACATAATCCTTTCTGTTGTAAGCCATCAAGGCTGGAAATTAGGCTGTCACTAATGTCATTTACTCTCCCGATTCATAAGTACTCTCGAGCCATACAGGTGTGCCCAGTCTGTGCCCACCAGGATTTCTGCTCTTGATTTTTATAGTGTTATTACAAAATTTTTAAAAGAAAATTTTAGTGCTTATAGATAGCTACATTACTTTTTTATATGCTTGACAGGTGGTCCAAGATCATTCATCTTCACTCGAAAAAAGGAGGACAAAAGACGGTAAGCATTAGCTGGCTACCTTGGCCCATGCTTCTTTAGGAAGTGCTTTAGGACTCTCCCTGCCAACATAAACAAGCACACGTGGCTTCCATGTGGACAGCTGCAGGGTAGGAAAGAGGGACCGTCAGCCAAGGCCACATGCTGTGCCAGGACTGGATTGAGAGCTGTCAGACATTGCCCTGTTAGCTTCTACCCAGCCTGCACTCTCCCTCTCGTCCCATGTCATCTGTGGGGTACCGAGACCATCTTGACAGGAACGTGACTGTCTGGGCCTTGGGCTCGGCGTGTGGTGAGACAGCACGTAGCTTGTTTCTTTGGGACTTTTAGATCACGGTGACTGATATTTGTTAGAGAAAACTCTGAGTCGTTAGCCCTTGCCGCGGGTCAGAACCAAAGGACTGACCTACAACAAAGCAAGGGGGTGAAGAGAGGGGATGCTCAGCCACAGAAGCGAAGTCATCCTCGCTAATAAGAAAAATATGGAACAATTTATAAGTAGTAAGAAAATGTGAATACAGCTACAATGAATGCCCATTTGCAGTTACCATGGAAAGAGTACTTAGAAATTAATTAAACAGTAAACAAGAAGATGACAAAATGGTATGAGCCAGGTACCTTCCTGAAGTCGAGGAAGACGGCTACTGAGTGAGGAGGGCGGCCCCCAGTCTCACCTGTGGTGACAGACCGCAGCAGAAGGCCTCGGTGCAAGCCCAGGCACAGCTCTATGTAGGGACGAGGGCTGCCTCCCAAAGTGTGTCCAGACGAGTGTGCACTGGCTCACCTGCACACGCTGGCTGGCTCTGTCTGGAAAGCTAGTCCTTTCTTTGGGGGAATTTTATTATTCAATTTCTTTAACTGGTATAGGTTTTATAAGATTATTTCTTTCAGTGTGTTTTTGTTGTAAACAATTGATATACTTCCCATAATTTATCAGATTTGGGAGTATAGCACGGTTGGTGTTTTGCCTTTCACTGGATCAGTAGTGATGATTCCTCATCCATTTTTCATATTGGTAAGTGGTACTGTCTTTCCATTCTTCTCAGCCTGGCTATTGGCTAATCAATTTTATTGGCCTTCTTAAAGAACCGGCTTTAGGTTTCATTGATTTTCTTTATTGTTTTCCTGTTTTCAATTTTACCAGTTTCTGCTTTGATGTTTTTTTCTTTTTCTTTGATGTTTTTGCTTTATGTTTGAATGCCTCTTCTTTCTCTACTTCCCTGAAGTAGAACTTTAGATTATTAATTGTCAATCTTTTTTTCCTACATATGAAAGGAATGTTGTAATTTCCATCTAAGCCCTGCTTGTTGCAGCCTACACATTTCATTTCATTTTGCTTCATACAAAATATTTTTCAGAAATTCTCTGGAGAGGTCTTTCACCCAAATACCCATCACTGTAGCTTTTCCTGTTTGTTGCATTTTTAAAAAATTCCTCATCCTTTTTTGCTTTCTCTGCTTTTCTAATCGATACCTTCTTTTCTTAGTGTATCGCTTTTGCATAAAGTGCTGGTTGGCTCCTCCAGAGTTTTCAGTAACCGAAGTTCTCAGTTAGGCTACAATTCCCAACGTTTTGGAGCTGGCCCAGCTTCCTTGTTTATGTTCACTGTAGTATGAGAATACACATTGCCCTGCTTCCATTCTCCAGGCCAGAATTTAGTCCCCCTTGGTGGCTGTTTCATGTGAGCTATGGAAGGCTATGGATTCTGCCGCTATGGGGTGAATTTTGCCACAAATGTCATTAGATCAAATTGATCGATAGAGCTATTTTTGTGCTTTTTTTTTTTTGCCTGATGGAGTTATCAGTGATGACAGATAGGTGTTGAAGTCTTGAGCACAATAGCAGGGTTGTAGCCTTACCTTATGGGTCTCTGGGTTTCAACTGTTGTGTTCTGATGTGCTCTTTGAGGTCTGTGAGGACTGTTTTGCTTTCTTGTCCAAATGTAATGCCATCTGTCTGCCTGAGGAGCTTCCTTGTCTGCAAGTTTGATTTCTCTGACATTAAAATAGCTTCTCCAGCTATTATGACTTGAGTTTGCATGATATATCTTCCCATCCCTTTATTTGAACCTCTCTGAATCACTGGTTTTAATATGAGTTTCTTACAGGTCACTTACAATTGGTCTGCTCTTCTCTAGATCCACTTTAAGTGGCTTTTAAGACAACTGGGTTAATTAATACCCATCATGCTTTAGCTTTTCCTGTTGCATTTTTTTAAATCCTTCATCCTTTCCTGCTTTCTCTGCTTCTTTAACCGATCCCTTCTTTTCTTAGTGTTTCACTTTGCATAGAGAGCTGGTTGGTTGCTCTAGACTTTTCAGTAACCAAAGCTCTCAGACACCAAGCCAGCACTCCCGTTCAGTAGGGTGGTTCCTGATGGACCACTGGCTCTTCATCTCTTCCAGCTCGGTGATCTGGCACCATTCTTTTCCTTCCTCTGTGTTCTACGCCCAGACCCACGTTACCATTGTTCCTTTAGTCATTATCTTTTAGATGTGTTAAGAAATAAAGGTATTATTTTACCTTAATTAATCCCTGCTTGGATACTACTTTTTGATATGTAGATCACAGTTTCTGTCGTATATGATTTCCCTTCTCTGTAAATAACTTCTAAAAATAATTCTTGGCAGGTTGGTTTTCTGGAAGTATATTTTATTAATTCTTTATTTCCCCTTTACATGTGAAGAATAGTTTTTTTGAAAATAGAATTTTAAGTTGGGTAGCTATTTTCGCATCCACATTTCAGTTCATTCTCTTCTCACTTTTATGTTTTCTGTTTGTTACATTCTGCATTGGGAATGTGACCCCAAAACTTCATGTATTTGAAAGGGGATTGCACCGTGTGGAGGTAAGAAATGGGGACTAGATCAGTGATTAACCCATTGATGATTTTCGATGCTCCTAGTAAGGGCCTGGTTGGAGGGATAGATCACAGAGGCATGGCCTGGAAGGGTAACACCCCCTTGGGTTTCACCCTTCACTCACTCTGCTCCTGGCCACCACACAATGAGCTGCTGTCCTCTGCCAGGCCCTCGATACCTCTTCTGCCATTACCAGCTGAGCACACACGAACTGAGTTTGAGCTGTGAGCTAAAAACCACTTTCTCCCTCAAGTTGTGGGTATTGGGTACTGTGTCTCAGGGGTGAAAAAGTAGCTAGGACAGTTTTTAAGAAGCCCAACATAATTCTTACCTTTGTTCTTCTACAGGTACCTTGCTGAAATTCTCCTCCAGTTTTCCTTAACACGTTTTCCCATTGTCTTTGCTTCTTTCTCCATTGTTGGAATGTGGCTTTCCTGAGTAGCTTTTCTTTGGAATTTTTATCCTGCGTGGTATTTCTCTGAGTTAGCGGGATATATGATTTGATGCTTATCGTTGTTGTTGGAAAACTTGTCCATTCTTCAAATATTTCTCCTGCTTTTCTGTGTCTCTTATGTTTGATAATCCAGGTACATGCATGTCACACATTTTGTAATTGTCACATAATTCTTGCATGCTCTCTTTTCTTTGCTGTTGCTTTACCTTTTCCCTTTCATATTTCATTGTGAAATTTTCTCTTGACCTATCTTTAAACTCTTTTCTTGGCTGTCACCATGGGACAATGAGTGCACCAGCACTACTGTTGTTTTGTTTTATTGTTTCTTTTTTGTCTATCAGAATTTCATCTCTCACATTCTCTACCTGTTTTTGTCTACCTTTTCATTCATAGTGATTGCAATTATTTTACATTCACTGTCTAATCATCTTGACACTATGTCATAGCTGAGGTCGGGTCTATTTCTGACTGTGTTCCTTCCTTGTTTCTTCTTCTTCTTCTTCTTCTTCTTCTTCTTCTTCTTCTTCTTCTTCTTCTTTTCCTTTTGTCATGATATCTAATGCTTTGTGGAAGCCTAGACATGTAGAGGGCTTTTAATTAGAGGGTTTATGTTAGTCTCCCAAGGGGTCAGGCTAGGTGTAAGTTCTCCGGAAAGTCTGAGTGCCAAAGATGTTAAGGGACTCGGGCTTACTTGATTTGGAGTCCTGTCTTGGGTTTGCGCTTCCCTGGTCTTCCTCTTCTTAGTCAGTCTGTGCCCACAGCTTGTTCAGCCATGACTCTCTCTGGTACTTTGTGGAGCTAGAGAGGGCAATAAGTAGGAGTGTGTGAGGAAGGGAAGTATTTGCCCCTGTAGGATTCACTGTGAGGGGTGAGCTTGGGCACAGAGCTCCACCTGACTGGGCCAAGGTGCTCTAGACAGGAAGTCAATGAAACAGGGACAAAATGGGCATTTCCTCTATGGTGGCTCCTTCTCTTGCCTGTCAACCACAGGAAGGCTCCTTCTCCAGCCTTTCCCGAGTTGCTGGCGGGGTTCCTGGAAGTAAATCCCATGAAAATATTCCTGGGATAGTGCATGCCCAGGTGTGTGCCACCTCTGGTTACTCAGCCTAACATAAGATCTAATTTTTATTCTGATTGACACTTTCATTTTGTTCATAAATTATTTTCTAGATTCTGTTACCACTTTTTCTATGGCTTATGTTAGAATTAAGCTTATCTAGGCATAGAATCCAAGTTCTAAAGATCGATTTTCCTCTTAGAACTTAAACTTACTGATGTCGCCTAACATCTCTGTCAGAAGATGAGACCCAGATTATCAGTCTTTTGCCACTTCTTTGCAATCTGACACTCCCCTTCCAGGTCTTACGTTTTTCTCGTTCACCTTTATACTGTGTCATCGACTGTGAACCATCTAGGTCAGCATTAATTTCATTTTTTCTTTTAGGAATTAAACATATTTTCTGTCGGAGGACTTATGTTCAATTCAGCCTAATGGCTTCTCTGTCTGCCCCATTCTCTTACACACTTGGAGGCCCTTGGTGTCCTTCATGTCCCTTCTTTTCTTGCGCCTCTACCCTGTGTTCTGGATGCGATACAAGACACAATCCCTTCCATGGGTCCCAGGGACATCTTTATTCTACCTGTGAATTCTTTGATAACAAAATATAACAATATATTATTTACAAATTCCTTATTCCATTATCTGATGCTCTAGATATTGGCACTTACTATTAAAATAATGTGTTCTCTGTAAGACGTAGGCAATGCAGAAAAGGCTACAGAAGAAACACGGAATTCCTGAAGACTCTGACCCTTAGATGTTCCTGTTTTCATCTGACTGCAGTTCTAGGGCTTTGATTTCATGCACAGATGTGTAAATATATGGGAGAGCTGCCCTGCGGTTTTGGATTTCTTGCTGATTCATGCATGTCACAAGGCGCTGCTACCATCCCCAAGATGGGTATCTGTATACCTGGGGCCATGCTTTTCTCCCTTGATCTCATTTGCAGAAACAAATCCAAAGGTTGCTTTAAGTCTCTCTTTCTTCCGGTACCTGGACCAGTGGGTACCACTGCACAGGTTACAGACTGCAGATCCAGACAGCACTGCAGACGTGGGCAATGTGGCAACTCTGCACTCTCCTGACTTCTCCAGCTGGTGATCTCCTGTAAACACACTAGAATTGTGTCACTGCTGCCACCTAGAATCTGCAAGGCATCAGCAAAGAGAGAGTCACATTCATCTCACTTCGGATGCTCTAGGCTGCCTTTCAGAAAAGCCCTCCCCCGGACTCCACTGCCTGCAGATCCCTTTAGGAGGGTAACGAGTGGTGGGTGGGAGCAGCCTGGACTTTCCCTGTGTCCTGTGGAGGGAGAACGCCCCTGCACAGCTAGCAATGGCGACTCTTTTCCTGTCTGCCCCGGGGCTCTTTCTTCGGTTTTGATCCAGGGACTTTGTGGAGGGGCTTGGACTCCTACCCCAGTTTCTGTATTGACTTTGCCTGTCTGCTTCTGCGTGCCCACGTGCCTCCCAGGGGACTCCCTAGGGGCTCCTCCTGGGCCTGGTGAGTGATGTACGAGGCACACTAAGCCTCTTCTCCCGGGTCTCAGCCTGACCACGCTCCGGGAGGGAGGGGCCTGCGTCCGCTGCCCACATTTGGGCCAGAGCTGCGGAAGGGCAGAAGGCAGCAAAGACAAGCACAGATGAATCGCGTTATTTATTTATTTTGAGCCAAGGTTTTGCTCTAGTCCACCCTGGTCCTGACCTCACTGTGGAGCCCTGGCTGACCTCATACTCACCACAATCCTTCTGCCTCGTCCTCCTGAGTGCCGGGATTACAGCCAGGCACCCCACACCTGGCTTATGTGGTGTAGTGGAGTCGAACTCAGGGCCTTGCCTCTGTTTAGCGAGTGCCCTAACCACTGGCACACACCCTCCAGCCCATTCAGGTGGATTAAAATGGAAACAAAGACTTTCTTGTCCTCCCCTCAAGATTCACAAAGGTTCCACCCCACATGTGCTAGGCGTTTCTTCAAGTTTGGGGTCGCTGCTTTGGATCCAAGGCCACTGGTAGCTCACAGGTGTCACGCTTCGTCTCACGTTCTGTCTGTTCTCCTGCCAGGGAGAATTATCAGATGGTCAGAGGCTGGTCACCTCCCTGCAGAGAGCACCCACCTGTGGGTGGCAGTGACAGCCTGTGTGATGGTGAGAGATGCAAGCCTGTGTGCATGTTATTCAGTAGCAGGAAAATGTTACCAGTACCTTTTTTTTTGCCTTTGGGGAAAACATATAAGCAGAAAAACAAAAGCAAAAGCAATGTTCGCACTTGTAATGCTGATGAATAGAGATGCCCAGGTAGTAGCCGCCAGTGGCTTCCAGCAGCCCTGACTTTGCTCCTGTGTCTTGGGAATCACATAAAAAGTCATTGCCTGCATCAGTTCTTAGCCTTAAAATATCATTTTAAAGGGAAATTAGAAAAAGTGAGATCAAGCACACAACTGCCATGTTACACACAGAGAATCTCTTTGCATCCTTCTTATTTGTATACATTTCTGACCCCTATTGGTTTCCATTTGGATCATGTACATATTGATTGTGGTGTTTGGATCTTCTCTTTTTCCCTTTTCCTGCCCTCACCCCATTCCTCTCCCCTGTCCTCAGACCCCCTTCCTGTCTCCAAGAAATCTACATCCCTGTTTTCTATCTTCTCTCTTTTCTTCTGTGTTTTGGTAATTTATATTTGCTTTTCTCCCGTGAGAGGCTTGCTTTCCCTCTGTAATTAAACACTCTTTGGCCTTTCCATTTCAGCTACTCTGTTACCCTCTCCGTTTCTCCCATGGGGACTTTTTGAAGTGTTGACCTAAGCGTCAGGGCTGCCCTCTCCTCCCACGCACTCCCCATAGCCCTGCCAATGACTCTTACGATGGGCTTCCCAGAGGACCCGTGGCCTTCACACACACATGTCTCTTGCCTCTCCTGTTCATCCTGCCCTCCCTCACTCCATAAGCTCCATGGATTTGGTCCCTTCCTTCTTCACCTCCCTGAAGACCTCTGGAAGATTCCTTCCTGCAGGCAGTCTCAATGTCCCGGGGCCTTCTCTGCAGCCTTCATCTCACTTGGAGAGACCATCTATCATTTCTGTACCTTTATTTTCAAGTAACTCTTTTGCACCTCTCTGTAAGCTCCACCCACTGGACAAGCTCAGCATGCTCATCCGACTGGCCTCCAGCCCCTCTGTTCCTGGACACACAAAGAGCTGCTTCCCAGCCCCCTGCTGTCAGGTAAAACAGGAACAAAGAACTAGTTCTCACCAGAACGATGTGAGCTAAATTGGTTTGTTTCACTACAGAGCCAAAATACTGAAAAGCCACTTTTCTTCAAACAAAACTTTGAAGTTTTGAAATGTGTTAGATTTTCAAAATGTTGTGACAATAATACAGAGAATTTTCCTAGACCTCATACCTAAGATATCTTGTTATATGTTAGATTTATCTTACATGTTGCAGTGACTGAATAATACTGGATCACTGTTATTAACTAAAGCCCATATCTTGTTCAGATTATTTCTATTTTTATGTTATTCTTTTTCTGCTACAAGTTCTCTTCTAGGATAAATGTTACATTTAGCTGTGGTATCATTTGGTGTCTCTTCACTGTGACAATTCCTCTGACTTTCATTATCTTTTATAAAACTACGGAAGTAATTTGTAATTGTCATACACAAAATTGTACTAAGTGTATAGAATCTGATACATCTGGAGAGTTTTATGCAGTCTTAAAACCATAATCTATGCCAGAGATACACCCACCACTTCCAAAAGCTTCTCTCTGTGGGAATACATGTGGTATACATTTTCTTTCTATGGAAAGCCCCCTGACTTGGAATAGTATTAAACTCCCTGGCTCAAGAAAATAGAGATTGTTTGTGACCCAGTAATCCAGGTAGAAAGCTACCAGGAATCCTGGTGGAAAGCTGCCAGTAATCCTAAAGTGCAGGTGGAAAGACCTGTCTGCACTGACAGTCAGTGTCGGGCAGAGAGGGCTACCAAAGCATCCTTGGTCACTGGAAGGTGGGGGCCATCAGCCAACAGAGAGTCACAAACATGACTTTAGATGGTTTTCTTGAGTCAGGTGCATGGGTTGAGGACACCATAAAAAGTGTAAACTCTAATAAAACAATAGAAGCTGTGATTTGACTTGATTGAAGAATATTTACCACATGTCAACCCTTTGTGTAAATCTTCCCAAGCATTCCTTCCTCAGTATGCATTCTTGCTTTCCTTTGACTATAAAAAGCTTGTTGTCAGAAATAAAATGTCTCCGTCCATGAGACGGTTCCATGAATCTACCCGAGTGGCTATTTGTTGCGCCTCCAATGCAGACCCTTTGCAGCTTTGTGTCTTACTGGCCACAATATCTCTCCTTATTATCATGGTCCTTATTATTAGGACATGGTGGTTTCTAGGGTTTGAAAAAAAGGTTAAAGGTCAGGTAGGAGCCAAAAGTGATCATGTTTTAGTTACATAAGATAACACAAGTCATAGAGATATACTCAAAAGCACGGCGCCTACAGTCCACACAACTGGCCTGAATGCCAAACATTTGCTAAGAGGGTAGGTCTTATTTACATTTCTCATCACCAACTTTTTTGAGTGATTTATTTTTGAGAAGTCTGGAGATGTGTTTTCCTCAAATTCCTTTAGTGGGAACGTGTCTAATCACAGTGTCAGGGTTAAAACAGGGCAGGGGTGTGTTTGGGGAGGAAACCCATTCTCACACATCCTCCCAGGAGAATGTTCTGTCAACACGGCTGTCACCATGGGTGCCAGCCCTGCTCCCTGGCCTAGGTAGGGCTTTCCAAGTGTCTCCGCTGAGAAGTGACCCTGGCTGCTGTTGGGTTCTAAGTCCATGGTAGGAGGTCGCTGGGGGGAGCCCTCACTGGGCAGTGGGGAGGATGTTCCTCGGGCCCAGTGGGGAGCAGGGCCTGTGTTTCCCATTCCCTAAGTGCCCCTGCTGTCACAGGCAAAAGGAGACAGTTAGATGTACCTTGGCAAGTTGCTATAGCCCAGCTGAGTCAATCCAGACTCATCCAGTAGTGCCCCCATCTGCCTGAATGGCTGTCCCAGAGGTGTTTAAAACCTAGCATATCTGAAACCAATTTTATCAGACCCTCAGCTGCCCTTCCAAACTTCCCCTTTGCAGATTAATCACTCTTATTCTAAATGTCCAAGCTTAAATTGAGAAGCTTACTATTCCTCCAGAACTCAAAGAAAAGCCCTCTAGTTAAAAAAGACTCACGAATAACACATCCTCTCTTTTGTGTACTGTGTTACTCAGGGGTCTTCGTTCCAACGAACGAACGGCCGGTTGTACTGATGGAGGAGGTAGGAGGCTCCCACAAATCACTGTCCAGGACGGAAAACAAGCCTGAAGAGGGGCAGAAAATTGTGCCCCAGCTGGGCAGTGCACTCAGGTTGATGGCCTGGATATCCGAGGCCAGTGCCGGGGAGCTGTCCAAAGTCATAGATACCACGTGGCCTATACAACAGCCCCAGAGGGACTGTCCACATCGCCGCTGCCGGGAGGACTCCCCAACCTTTCCAGGACTGCGTTGTTCCCACAAGATTCGGAGACGTGGGCGGGACCTGGGCTGGGCCATGCCTGGGTAACACGCTCCAAGGAGACAGGCTGTGGGAACATCTGGCCCAGCTTTCAACCAGCGTTTCTGCCTAAAGCCTACGGATTATAGAAAGAAATGGGTGGATCCTGGGAAGCTGAAAGGGCAGCTCTGCTCAAATCTTCCACGAAAAGTTGTGATCTGGAGAGTTAGAAGAGCAGGGCCTTCCCTGACGCCCTGAGGTCCGTTAGTGGTGGGGCTGACTTCCGATTAGGGAGTCCAGAATTAAATTTGGTCCTTTGCACCTCTGTGCTGTACTTAACGCCCTGTCCTTCTTTCCCCCTCAGTGACAGAAGCCCACTGAAGCTCTTGCCACCTGCTGTCTGAGCTAATGGGATACATTTTTAGCTACTCCAAAGCACCAACAAATCTCCAATTACATGAAGAATAGAGTTCAGCTCCACCTGTTCTCATGAAGCTGCTCCACACCCTGGCGCCCCGCCCCTTCATCTCCCACTTCACCTCACAGGCTCCCCTCCCCTCCCCGACTCTCAGTGTGCACCGCTTGTTGGAAAAGCAAGCTCCTACATAACTTCTGCACTAGGCTGTGATGTGTGGCTGGGGAAGCCACAGTTCTCACAATTATAGCAGCATCTCAGATGGTTCCTTCCAAGTGTAGAGTGCCTGGGTCTGGCTTTGCACCCTACCGGAGCCGTGTCTGTTGCTGAAATCCATCTCATCTACATTTCTTGTACAGCAAAGAAAGAAGTCACTTTTGTCTTTCATCCTGCCTGTGCCGAAAGTCACATGCTACCACTTCCCAGGAGCCTGCCGAGGGGTGTGGGGGAGCAGCCCCTCCGACCTTCTCACCCCGCACCCTCTGTACCCGTGCTTCTGTGGCCTCCCTGTCTCCTGTGCTCACTGCCTTTGATTTCACTGAGGACAGAAACCTGATCTTTCAGGGCAGCTTTTCCATACGGCAGTTCCTCAAAATGCTTAGTACCAATAGCAAGAGCCGAGAGAGAAGTTACCGAGCCAGAGTGAGACCAGAGCTGGGCCCGAGCTCCCGGGACAAGGACAGCTCCTGGAGCTGCATTTCACAGTGCACAGAGGGTATACTGGTTAGGGTTCTAAGAGAGGCAGCGTTAATAGAGTTTACAGACATAAAGAGAACTTATTTGGAGAGCATACAAGTTTGAAGACAGAGTCCAAATTGCCATGCACACATGCGAGAGCTGGAGGGTCCAGTAGCCACTCAGGCTCCTGCCAGGACACTAGTCTGAGACTGCAGGACTGCAGAGATATGCTTCCATCCACGCCAGTGAGAACCTTAGTGTGAGCACAGCCTTTGCCCTGGGTACCTGTGGTCTCCCACAAATGACGAGTGGCCACAGTGCAGTGAGCATCTCAGCTTCCGATGTGATGCATTGGGGCTCCAGGGTCAGTCCTCCCCTACCCTCACCACTGAGGGCAAATGGGTAGCCCCACCCTTCCTATGGCCTCCTCACAATATTGTTGACAAAAAACTTGAGGACACAAGTGAGAGAAATGAAGTCTCCTGGACAGACTGTGACCAAAGGAGGAGTCTGTGAAGCTGTGTCAACCCTCCCAACTTTCCGAACCTTTTGTTCGTTTGTTTGAGACAGGGTCTTATTCTTTAGTCCAGGTTGGTCCTGAACTCTATATGTAGAACTAGAATTCCTGGCAATCCTCTTGCCTCAGCCTCTAGTGAGCTGGGATTACAGGCAGGTGCCACCACGCCTGACTTCAGTGGTGTTGAGTAATTGACCTCAGGGTCTTGCAATTGCGACACAAATTCTCTAACTGCTGTGCTATTTCTCCAGGCTCCATAAATTATTTTTTTGAGACAGAGTCTTGCTATGTAGTTCAGGCTAGTCCTGAACTTATTATGTAGCCCAGGCTGGCCTTGAACTCATGGCAATCCTCCTTCCTCAGCCTCCTGAGTGCTGAGATTGCCATAAATTATTTTATATCAATGCCTCCTACCTCAGCTTCCTGAGTACTGAGATTACAGATGTATATCATCAGGCCTGGCTTACGTGGTGCCAGGCAATCAAATCCAGGGTCTTGCACTTGCTAGGCAAGTGCTGTAGTCACTGAGCTATACCCCCAGCCCTTCTTCTGATTTTTTTTTTTTTTTTTGAAGAATAAGTTTGCCTACAGCTAGCCAGACGGCACTGTATATTTTAAATTAGGTCCAGTGGCCAGACTTCTTATGCAGTGGTTTAACTGCTCCCCTGCCACACCCACAGTCAGTACCAGGAAACCAGGAAGGCTTCCAAGGGACATGGTTGTGATGAAGGTGTCAAGGGCATGTGTATCAGAATTCACTCATTCAAGTGTTGCACCTGTCAGATATAACTCGATAAAGTGAAAAGTAATGAAAATAATGGTGTTTCTTACTATAGAAAGGGACTTTAAAACTATTGAACTTCTTTTCTGGACAGGACAGTGTAGACTCTGGCAGCTTCTTCTTCCCCAGTCCGATTGTGAATCCCGGAGGGAACAAAGCAGGCAACCAGGGACAACCATGCACGGTAGAGGGAGAAATGTCAGGACAAAGGAGCAGCATACCCATCACAGGGGGCCTTGTGCTGCCCGGGTTTCTCAATCCCACCCAACTACCAGGTGCCACCTGCTTTGTAATTCCCCCTTCCCTAAGTTAACATCAACTGCAGCTCTAGCTGCAGTCACTGGAGTCACAGCAGAGTCAGTTGAGCTACTAGTCTGGGTCCTGTCCATGAACATAGCCAAGGGCACATGCTCCTTCTACACCTCCAGCTGCTGCCCCACCCAGAGCCCTGAGCTAGTGGTAGCTCTGGAAGGAGGAGCCACCCACGGCTAGTATCTGTGGCCTGTGGGCCTGAGGCTCTGCTTCCGGTGCTTTCCAACGAATGCAGAAGAGGCAAGCAGTAAGGGAAGAGATGCCCAGGTGGCAAGCAGCCCAAAAGTCCCCATGCTCCAGGCCCTTTTGCCTTATGCCTACCCGAGGACATTAGGCAGGTGAAGAAACTTGTGTGTGGACCCACCATGGCAAGTTATGCCCTAGGGGTCCTTGATCAGTCAAAAAGTCCCAGCCAGGGGATGCCACCAAAGCTTTCATTATCGAGTGGTGCTGGTCCTCCAGCATTGGCAGCCTCCCCACCCCAACAGACAAGAACCAGTCATCCAAGTTAACATTGCCAAAACTGCAAGCTTCCAGGTGTCCTTGGAGCCACAGCCCACAATGTGACCAGGGGTGTGTATACATATGAACAGAGTGTGTGTCTGCCTGCTAAGCAGGAGTTTAAAGGCCCAGAGTTTCTCATTATAATAATTTTAAAAAGGCAGGACACAAATTAAAATTACCTATCACTTCAAGACCCAGGAACATTTCTACTTGAAAGAGAAAAAAACAATCAGGGATCTAAGTCCTGAGTTGAAGAACATATGGGGATCAGATGGCATGGATTTTGTAGCAGGTGTCATAAAAATTTCAACACGAAATTGCAAATTCTCTTGAAACAAGTGAAAAAAAGGAAATCTCGGAAAGAAAATAGAAGTCATAAAAATGGAAACTTTAGGGCCAAACATTACAATAATGGATATTTTAAAAATGGGATTCAATAATGTGAGCATACAACATTGTCAGTGAACTTGAAAACAAATGGAAAAAAAATCATCCAACTTGAACAAGGAAACAGACTGGAAGAAGCCCAGGCAGCATGGGGTCTGTCAGGTCCCACCCGTCTCCAAAGTCCATGTCACAGGTGTCCAGAAGGAGGCAAGGAGCAGAGGGCTAAAGAGTCCATGTGAAAAAGCCTGAAAACAAATTTGACAACAGACTTTAACCTGCAAATTCAAGAAGCTAAGCTAAACTCGACTAGAATAAACACAAAGAAATCTGTACCAGGGCACATCAGAGTTAACCTTTTGGGAGAAAAAAAAAGCCAACAAAAAACCCCACACTAATAAACTAGAATATAATAACCCCAAACAAACAAAATGAAGGCCAAAGAAACACAAGGCATAATGATAAGACAGGAAAACGCAAGACTTTGCCTATTCACAGACGATATGATGTTCTATATAGAGAGCATCAAAGAATCTGAAGAAAAAACAATTTTAGAATAAGTGACTTAGATAACAACAATGTGTAAACACCAGCCACACCACGTTTGTTGTATGTATTAACAAGTAGATGAAAATGGAAATCCAGTGAAGAATGCCACCTGCCGTGTCTCTAAAGAAGGAGATTGAGAGCGCAAATCTGAAGAAGCAGGCAGAACATCACGCTGGAAATTAGAAAACATGCCTGGTAAAATCAAACAGTAGCTATGCAAATGGAGAAGCGTGTTACAATCATATTTTGAAGACTTAACAAACTAGAGGTGACAATTCCTCCCGAACTAATCTATATAGAATCTTTTTATCTAGTATTGAAGTTTCCTATAAATTATAGTAATCATAGCTGTGATATTGGTAAACATGACACCAAAAACATGATCTGAAAGTGAAAAAAAAGAAAGACCTAATTGTACCTCATCAAATTTTTAAGATTATTTTCTCAGTTGAAGGTCACAAGAAAAAAATGAAGTAAGTGGCTGCAGACCTGGGAGAAACACTTGAAAATCACACATTCAGCTTTTATCAAGAGCTTATAAAGATCTTTCAAAATGGGAAAGTAAGAACTTAAAGGAGTTGATTTTTAAAATGGGCCAAGACAGACAAGTAGGGCACCCGCCCATCTTCGCTGCCATCCTGCCCAGCGGAATCTTACTGCTGAACATGGGTGTGGCTGGCTAGCACCGGGTGGAGCCAACAGACTAGTAGGGCACCCGGAAGTCTTCCCCGCCATCCTGTGCAGCACAAACTTACTGCGGAACCTGGTCCCGGCTAGCACCAGGCAGAGGCCGTGCCAGACTTGCAGGGCTCCGGGCCATCTTCCCTGCTGCCCCTCGCAGCAGAGGCCTGTGGCAGAACCTGGGCTTGTCTAGCACCAGGCAGAGCAGCGCCAGAGTAGACTGATGAGACCCGAGGTCATTTCCCCCGCCGCCCCTCGTCTCAGTGGGCAGCAAGGAGGTTGTGTTCTCCTAGGACCGGACAGAGCCGGGATGGGGAGAGTCACCTAGGGGAAATCCAGGGACAGACAACCAGAGACAACCAGAGACAAAAGAACCATGAAGACATGTGGAAATAAATCTCCTTCAAAAAGTCTTCACATACAAGAAGAGCATACTAGGGATCCTGAAAATGCAGAATCTGAAGATGAAAATGGCAAAAATGATGGTAATATTGGGGTCCAGAAATACATTGAATTAAAGCAGGATATAAAACGGGAATTAAAGCAGGAAATGAGGCAGGAAATGAAAGTCATAGAGCAAGAGCTACACCAAGACCTAGCCAAACTAAAAGCAAGCTTTGAGAAGCAAGTAGAGTTGATCAAAGAAGAAATGAACCAAAAGATAATGAAGGAAATACAAGAAATGAGAGAACACAACAGAGACATGAAAAAAAAAATGGACATATCCAGGAAGTGAAAAAAGCATAGGACATAATAAACAACCATATTGAACAATTTCAAAATAGATTATCAGACCTAAAAGACAAAATGATGGAGTGGGAATAGAAAGACCATTAAAATCACAAAGTGAAAAAAGAACAAAGTGAAGCATTATAACGACTGATAGATGATTCAAAGAGAAACAACCTCAGAATTACAGGAGTCCAAGAGAAGACTGAGGACAAAACAAAAGGCTTAAAAGCCATGTTAAAGGAAATTATGGAAGAAAATTCCCCAAATCTAAGAAAAGAAATGACATTGAACTAGTGCAGGCATATAGAACACCAAACAATATTGATCAGAAGAGATCCTCATCACGATGCATGATAATTAAAGTACTTGAAAACCAACACAAAGACAGAATACAGAAAGCAGTAAGAGAAAAGCAGAAGGTGACTTACAATGGTAAGCCCATCAGGATAACTGCAGATTTCTCATCTCAACCCAGACTCTAAAAGCCAGGAGATCATGGAGCAATGTCATTTTAAATACTAAAAGAACACAAATTTTAACCAAGATTATTATATCCAGCAAAACTATCTTTTAAATTAGAGGAAGAAATTAAAATCCTCCATGATATACAAAGCTTAAAGAAACTTGCAGCCACTAAGCCATCACTGCAGAGAATTCTCAAAGGAAACTTGGATAGCGAAAAAGAGACCAATGACACAAGTGACACCAGAGGGGGAAAAAAAAGCCAAAAGCTAGAGAAGAATGAGCTGAGAAAAAGTAAAGCCAGCAAACGAAGTAGAAAAACTACAATAATGGCAGAACATACCAAACACATCTCAATAATTACCTTAAATGTGAACGGTCTCAACTTACCTATTAAAAGACAAAGCTAGCTGACTGGACCAAAAAACAGAAAACCTCAATTTGCTGCCTACAAGAGACACACTTCACCCACAAGGAAACTCATAGAGTGAAAATAAAAGGATGAAATTTAATATTTCATGCAACAGCTTCCAGAAAACAAGTAGGGGTAGCTATATTAATCTCAGACTCAACAGATTTCAAAACAAAACAAGTGAAGAGAGACAAAGATGGCCACTATATACTGGTTAAAGGAACACTAGAACAAAAAGAAATCATAATTATCAATATATATGCCCCCAAATCTAGAGCACCCAATTATGTAAACAAAAAATTATTAGACCTGAAAGGACACATAGACCCCAATACAATTATAGTTGGGGACTTTAATACACCACTATCACAAATAATTAGATCAACCAGACAAAAAACCCAAAAAGATATACAACAGCTGGAAGACACTACAGAAAACTTGGACATAACAGATATTTACAGAGTTTTCCACCCAACATCAACTGATTACACATTCTTCTAAACAGCCCATGGAAAAGTTTCTAAAAATGACCATGTCCTAGGACATAAGTCATGCTTGAACAAGTAAAAGGGATAGAAATAATTCCTTGCATATTCTCAAACCATAGTGGAATAAGACTGGAACTTAACAGCAGCAGAAACAGAAGAAAATACACAAATACATGCCGACTTAACAACTTACTACTGACCAAACAATGGATCACAGAAGAAATGAGAGAAGAAATCAAAAACTTCATAGAGTTAAATGATGATGGAAGTACATCATATCAAAATCTGTGGGACACAATGAAAGCAGTCTTTAGAGGAAAATTCATAGCCATAAATGCACACATCAAAAGAACAGAACAGTCACAAATATATTCTCTAATGATGCATCTTAAGGACCTAGAGAAACAAGAACAACTTAACCCAAAAGGCAGTAGAAAAGAAGAAATTGTAAAAATCAGATCTGAAATAAATGAGATAGAAATTAAAAAGACAATGAAAAAATTAATGAGTCAAGAGCTGGTTCTTTGAAAGAATTAATGACACAGACAAACCTCTTGTCAAACTCATCAAGAAAAGGAAAGAAAAGGCACAGATTAGCATACTTAGAAATGTAAAAGGTGAAATTACAAAAGACTCTGCAGAAATTCAGAATATTATAAGAAATTACATTGAATACCTATAGTCTAACAAATTTGAGAACTGGGAAAAAATGGACAACTTCCTACATACAAATAAAATGCAAAATTAAATGAGGAAGACACAAAAATCTTGAACAACTCCATCATGCACACAGAAATTGAAGCAGTAATAAAAGCTCCACCTACAAACAAATGTCCAGGCACAGACAGATTCACAGCAGAATTTTTTCAGTACTTCAGGGAAGAACTAACTTCAATCCTCCTTAAGCTGTTTCATAAAGTAGAAAGTGAAGGAATACTACCAAATTCGTTTCTTGAGGCTACTATCACACTAGTCACAAAACCAGACAAAGACCTAACCAGAAAGGAAAATTATAGACCAATATCCTAGATGAATATAGATGCAAAAATCCTCAGCAAGAGTCTGGCAAACAGAATCCAACAAGTAACCGGAAAGATCATACACCATGATCAAGTGGGCTTCATCTTTTAGATACAAGGTTGGTTCAACATATGTAAATCAATCAGTGTAATACACCAGCACCCTTTCATGAGAAAAACACTGAGAAAAATGGTATAGAAGGGCCCTACCTAAAACTCATAGAAGCCATATATGCCAAGCCTACTGTAAATACCATAGCAAATGGAGAAAAATTGAAATCATTCCCTCTCAAATCAGGAACAAGACAAAGCTGCCCACTCTCACCACTCTTATTCAACATAGCCCTTGACACACTGTCCATAGCAATCAGACAAGAAAATGAAATAAAGGGAATCTGCATTGGAAAGGAGGAGTTCAGACTTTCATTATTTGCTGATATGATTATCTACATGGAAGACCCTAAAAACTCCACTATGAAACTCCTGGAAATAATTTTAAACATTTAGCCAAATCACAGACTACAAAATTAACACTAAAAAATCAATAGCTTTTCTCTACAGTCACAATGAACTTACTGAGCAAGAACTCAGAAAATCAATTCTATACTCGATATCTCTGCAAAAAATTAAATACCTAGGTGTATACCTAACCAGGAAAGTGAAGGACTTATATAAAGAAAACTACATTATATTGAAGAAAGAAGTTGTAGGAGACATTAGAAAATGGAAAGGCATCCCCTGCTCTTGGATAGGCAAAATAAATATAGTCAAAATGACTATACTGCTGAAACTGATATACAGATTCAATGCAATTCTTATCAAAATACCAACAAGTTTCTTGAAAGAACTTGAAAAAACAATTCTTCAATTCATATGGAACTGAAAGAGACCAAGAATAGCCAAAGCAATCCCGACTAAGAAGACCAAGGCAGGAGGCGTTACAGTTCCAGACATTAGGCTGTACTGTAAAGCAACAGTCGTAAAGACAATTTGGTACTGACATAAAAACAGACAAACCAGTGGAACAGAATAGAAGATGCACAGACAAACCCAAATACCCTCAATTACTTAATCTTCGACAAAGAGGCCAAATGCATACAATGGAAAAAGGACAGCCTGTTCAACAAATGGTGCTGAGAAAACTGGTCATCCACATGCAGAAGAACTGATCTTGTCACACACCTATCACCATGCACCAAAAGCAAATCAAAATGGATCTAAGGACCTAGACCTTAAAAGGGAAACACTGAACCTCCTAGAAGACAAATTAGGCAAATATCTAAAAGACATAGGGGTAGGCAAAGAATTACTCAGCAAGGCATCAAAAGCAAAAGAAATTATTCCCATTATAAACAAATGGGTTCCTGTCAAACTAAAAAGTTTTTGCACAGCAAAGGAAACTTTCAATATTGTAAAAAGAGAACCAACAGACTGGGAAAAATATTCACCACCAACATCTCAGATAGGAAGCTTATAACTAGAATATACACGGATCTGAAGAAAAGTAAGCCTACCAAAATAAAGGATCCTATTGAAAAGTGGTCAAATGAAATGAAGAGGCAGTTCACTCATGAAGAAAAGCAAAAGGCCAATAGATACATGAAAAGATGTTCAACATCTCTAGCCATAAGAGAAATGCAAATCAAAACAACGCTAAGATACCATCTCACCTCAGTGAGAATGGCCTATATCAACAAGTCAAGTAGTAATCAGTGCTGGTGTGGCTGCAGGAAGAAAGGAACCCTACTGCACTGCTGGTGGGAATGTAAATTTGTACAACCCCTTTGGAAATCAGTATGGAGAGCTCTCAAAATACTGGAAATAAATGTCCCTTTCGATCCAGCGACACCCCTCCTAGGAATATAAACAAAAGAAGTCAAAACAACACACAACAGAGATATATGTGTACCCATGTTCATAGCAGCACAACTAACAATAGCTAAAATATGGAAGTCAGCAAACCAGACCAATGGATACACAAACTGTGGTATTTATACACAATGGAATACTATGCATCTATAAGGACCAGCAGCGTGGAGGCTTTTGCAGGCAAATGGAAGAAAGTTGAGAACATCATGCTTACTTAAGTGAGTCAGAAGCAGAAGGTGAAACATCAAATGGTCTCTCTGATCTGAGAAACCCAGATCACAACTATCTCATGGAACTTAAAACGAAAAACAAAGTGAATCAGGGGAGTAGGGTGGGGAGGGATGGAGTGGTGGGTAGGGCAAGGGACAAAAGGGGAGAGGGAAAGTCCTTGTCACCTTGACAAGATATATATGAGCACAAAATGCTGAACTTCATTGTAAACCTTTAATTCTGTGCTTATACATATGAATAAAATGGGGAAAAATAAAAAATGAAATATGGACCAAAGATAGGATATTTTATAAAACAGGAAATACAGATGACAAGTAATCCCATCAAAAATATTCAGCATATTCAGTTATCAGGGAAATGGAAATTAAAACCAAAATTAAATATTATTCTCTGTCAGACCAGTGAAGATTTAAAAAAAAAATAAATAAAAAACAGTGTTAGGTCAAAGAAGGAGCCAGCAGAACCAAAATACAACCAGCTACAAGAGAATGTGGAGCGAAAGGTCACTTCTCCATGACCCTAGGAGGTGCTGGCTAGCAGGTCCGGGCACCAGGCATAATGGACAAAGGGCACAAGAAAGGGGTAGGAAAGGGAGAAAAGGGGTAAGAAGAGGGGCAAAGAAGAGCAAAGGGGGCAAAAGGGCTGAATGGGGTGAGCAGAGCTTCTGTGCAGTGGGTGGACTACGCAGCATGGGGGTCAGGAATTGGACTGTGCAGCTGGTGTGTAAGTCAGGGACGGGGCCGAGGGGACAGAGCAGAGTTGCCTGATGGGTCAGGAGAGTAAGCCCAGTGAGTTACCGGAGACTAGTCCCTGCGAGGTCAGAGGTGTCATCACCATTTGGGTAATTTCTGGGCCCAGAAATGCTGTTGAGATGTCAGGCTGCCAATGGCTGGAAAGGAGTGAGGGAGTAGCTGTGTGTAAGCCAAGGTCCTACACAGGACCAGAGTCCCTGGTGTGTGTGGGAACGGCGAAGGTCAGCACAGGAGTGACAGCACAGGGACCCCACAACCAGTGAGAATTATACAAGCGCTGGAGGGGGCATGCAGAGACACTACAGCACTGACACATCGCTACAGGTGTGAAAAACAGCACGGCTACTCAGAAAGCGGAAAGCGCTTCGACAGCTTTTATACTAAGGAAGGTGTCCCTGAGAATTAACACCAACAACACAGTTCACATAACATAAAGCAGAATGTTTGTGGCAGCTTTATTTACAATAGTCAAAAGCTAAAACCAGCCCAGAGGTCGTTCAGGCCGTGAGTGTGTAACACCCGGTGGAGCCAAGTATTCCAGAATACTACTCAAAAAATGAAATAACAACATTGGACATGTACCATGTACCAGGGACTTCCAGGCACAACCTGTATAACTCCACTTACCTTACTCTACATGGCGGAACTATGCAAATGGACAGGAAATGAGTGGGTCTCGGGACTGGTGATGAGGTCTGGGCTGAGAAAGGCAAGGGCAATGGGGAAAAAGGAGTACGATTTAAACAAGCCATAGGAGCCAGAAATGGTGGGACATGTTTGGAATCCTAACGTTCTGGGAGGCTGAGGCAGGAGGCTTGCAAATTGAAGCCCAGCTGGGAAATTTAGCCACTTAGTGAGACCTGTTTAAAAAAGAGTAGGGAGGGGATATAGTTGAGTACAAAGGTCCTGGGTTCAATTTCAAGTACTGAAAAATATTTTTTTAAAAAAAATCATACAAGAGAGCCTTTGTTACCATGTGACTGGCTCTAGTGCTGAAAAGATGTTAATAAAATTGTCCAGTGGTAGATACACATATGCACACACTTGTGCACACACACACACACACACACACACACACACACACACACATTTACACATGAGAACAAAGGAAACGAGTTACTCTGAATAAGGCCAATCAACACCAATATCCTATTTGTGATGTCACAATTTTTCAAAATGCTACATCGCCAAAACGTGGATAAAGTAGACAGAGGAGCTCTGTACTACGTCCTACGACTGTATGCAAACCTGTAACACTTTCAATGAGAAGATAATGTTTTTAAATAAACAAAGAAAGTCAAGTTCACAACCTTGGTTAGGCATTCTCTTAATTCGTGCCTCTCAGGAGCATCCAGTAGGAATGGGAGCATCAGGTAACTTGGATTTGAGAGACCCAGGTTGGGTCCTGCAGTTTCTTCTCCTACCTTCAGTTTTGAGACAGTAGGACAAGGTGGAGGTTTAGCCCTTGAGAACACAGAGCACCTGTCTGTGCTGCGACTCAGTGTGCATGCGACACCCTCACCCACCTCAGCTGGAAGGTTAAATGAGGTGGCGTGACTGCACCCAGAGTCGGCCCTCTGTGGAGGCTGATTCCGTGCATCCCTCCTCCTTCGCCTTGACATCCAGCCAGGATGGATGTCACCTGTCACTGGCTAACTCACTTCCATGTGTCGCATGCGCATCGACCTCAGGTGGAGACAGGCCTTGTGTTCAGAACTGAGGATGCACAGGAGATGGAGAGACAGATCATCCTTGCCTAGTCCCCCAGACAGACACTGAGTGACTCCATCCCTAAACCAATGCAGTGTCAGCAGAAAGGTGATAAGCATCATGCTCTTCATGCCCTGGGGATGCCTAGGTCTCCATTCTGCCAGTTAAGCACTGGGCTAAGTTCTGGGGATGTGATGTAAGGAAACAACCCAGCGTCCTCAACCACTTCTATGTGTGCTTCAAAATCATCTTCCATCTCCATTGCCCTTTCTGTCCATTCTATAAACTGACGCACGTCTGAGTCATTTTTGAGTTACCAATACTTCAAAGAGTGTCCAGCCCTCTGCCATCATGTTATTAGAGGTTCCAGGACTCCCGGGGTATCAAATTCTGAGGCTACTCAAGTCCTTTGTGTACAACTGATGGTATGTGTTCATAGCTTGCCCATATCCTCCTGGATACTTGACATCGTCTTTTTACTACTTATAATATTTAATACAATGCACATGTTATATAGTTATACTGCAGAATATATTATTTAGGTAATAATGACAAAAATATCTAATTGTCTAGTAAAAATACATTTGTTTCCCCTGACTACACTGGACCCATGGTTGGTTAAATGCTCAAATGTACAGGACTGACAGCATAACTGTGTTAGTTGGGTTAGGCTTGCCCAATAGAACACTATGCAGAGATTCCTTATTTCCACCACCTGTCACGGTTCTGGACACTGTAAGTCCAAAGCCTGGATACTGGCACCTGGTGTTTGGTGAGGGTGTGCTTCCTGGTTGGCCAATGGACACCTTTGCATTGTAAGCTTTCATGAATGGAATAGAGAGCAAGGAAGGAAACCCTTCTAGGGATACTCATCCCACGATGGAGGCTCCATCTTTGGGTATTAATCTCCCAAAGGTCCCCTTTTGAAATCTGTCAAATTGGGAGATTAAGATATTACTTTTAATAAATTTTGGGGCACAAATATTTAGTTTATAACAATAACTTTAAAATATCCTTATATGGCTTCTTATGTAAGAAACACAAGATATAAATAAAAGAACTAAATATATACAGTTGGTAGGAAGCAGAGAGGTAGAGTTTGTGGAAGGGGAAGAGAATCTGGGAACAGGGAGACAGAGGGCAGAGAAAGGAAGGAGATATATAAATCATTATGGTGTGATATATATATGTGTGAATTCACCACCCATGATGCAGTTATCATGTATCATAAACATTTCTTAATAAGATAAATAAAAAAGAAGCAAAGACCCAGAAAATTTAAGCACATCTGTCCAGCCAGCCAACTGTAAGGTTACACGGTATCAGCCTCCCCTCATTTCAGCTCCCATACTCCCTTGAGGTAATGCCACCAAGCAGCCCTCAAGAAACCCAGTGGCTGTGTTAGTGACGTCTCCCTGGCACTTGCCACCCACTGCTGCGAGGGCCCTTTCCAAGATGGTCATCCAGTTGGGGTGTGGAATTGGGGAGCCTGGGCTTGGTTCCGTAGATCTAACCAAAATGAAGCAGAGCCTTTTATGGACAGGTGCGGGAAGGCTACCCTTCTCCTAGTAAAGAGATGATGTGAAATATCCAGGATAGGAAGGTGTCTCAGCTCATTGCTGTGACTCAATACCCAGCATACACAAATTTAGGGGAGGAAAGGTTTGTTTTAGCTCATAGTCTCGAAGGTCACAGTCCATTCAGGGGTGGCCTGCAACAATAATAATTAAAGTACATGGCATAGATAGAGGTGGAGGCAGCTTCTCACCACATCACAAACAGGCAGACAAGTTGAGACTAGCTGGGACCAGTCCTCCAAGGAAGACAGGAAGCAGCTTATATATCCTTCCAGGTCTCCTCCCAGTGATCAGCCCCTCCTGCATCCAGGTGTGGAAGGTGTGGCCACTACACACCGTTAATCCTAACTTACACGCCTATAATCCCCCCCTCCAGACTAGACCCCAATCTACCAACAGCCCATGGTTCCATAGACAATCCATAGCATTTAAATACATGAGACTTTTGGGGACATTCCAGAGCCAAACCACAACAAAAGGCTGCCTGGTGCTTCCATGGAAGCTCAGGGACAGCCAGGCTGCAGGTGTCACTGACACATCCGTGGCACAGATGCTCAGGGCCTGTGAGTCCTCCATCTGTTGAGAAAGAAAGCAGGGCCCTGCGATTGAACTAGTTTGAGCAGGTTTTTCTCTTGCTTACAGCAAAAGCTTGCTGATAAGTGTGCCTGCCCCTTTGTTTTTGCCTCCACTGCCAGTCTGGAGCTGAGGCTTCCAGAGGCCCTGAGTCACTCTGGGGTGTCTGAGCACAGGGTTGGGTAGGGAGCAGCTGGGGAGGTAGATAGAGGCTGGTCACACCTGTCATTCCATAGTCTCACTTACATTTGGTTTCACTCACTGATAATTTCCAAAATAAAAATAGTAACAATGAGGGGTAAAGGTCCCCAAATATAAGTGTGAAAGAAAAAGAAACATACGTGGAATAATGATCTCCTCTCTTAGGAGTCACGCATCATTGCAGGGAAAGCCAGGGACTGCAGGATCTGCCCTAGGGAGTTGCTGCTCTGTTGAGCTGGCAAGGCGAAATTTCCCTTGGGACCACCCACAGGAGAGGTACAGGAGGGGAACGGGCTGGGCTGGGAGGCTGTGCTGCCTGTGAGGAGCTCTGCACTCCCCGCTCCCCCCAAAGCTGTCATCCTCCTGGTTGTTAGGAGATTTTCATTTTTTCTTGAGGATTTTAAATTTTAAAAAATTTATGTATTTTCAAATTTACATATCTATTTTCACACTGGAGATCAAGCCCAGGGCTTCTCACTGAGCTACATCCCCAGCCCAATTTTTATTTTTGATTTTGAGAGAGAGAAGATCTTAGCAAGCTGCTGACTGCCCAGGTTTGGATTTATCCTCCTGCCTCAGCTTCCCAGAGCGCTGAGATTAGAGGCTGGGGCTGCCTGGCCCTGCTTGTGCTCTGATACCAACTGCAGGACCAGAGCTCTGGAGAGAGACCTCTTGACAGGCAACCTCCAGCTTCCAGCACCTTGGTAAACCCCATGTCCTCTCCTACCTCCCCCCTCCCCTAGTTTCTGAAAATGACCTGGCTCGGTGCAGGGGCTCAGGCATGTAATTTCAGCACTCTGGAAGGCTGAGACAGGAGGATCACAAATTTGAGCCCAGTATTAACCCAATTTACACTTCTTTTGCTGAGGAATGCTCTTGGCAATACAGGGACGTTGCACATTGATATTGAGGGGAAGGGGAGAGATCAGCAGAGCACAGCAGAGGGTAGGCAGGGTCCTCCTACCGTGAGGCATGTGCACACGTGTCCTTGGTGTAACAATCCTCGGGAGTGACTTTCACTACTCTGTTTTCTAAGTGAGGACACGGAGGCCCGTCCTGCTGCCCTCACATTGCTAATAGGTATTTTCTCTGCAGAACATGTGCAGGTGTTGTGTGGCAAGTTCCTTCCAACTGAAACAGTCTCACCTGCCGGAGAAGAGAGGCTCAGGAAGCAAGCAGCTGGCAGAAGTCGCAGTAGGCGTGGCAGGAGCCGCACCAGGTCTGAGTGTGCAGCCACGTGGGGGATCCACAGGCGTGGCTTATGGTGCCCGCCCTCTGCCCTGGTTGGGTCCCTGAGGCCACAGGGTGGGAGAACACCTGGGAAGATGGGTCCCAAGAAGAAGGCAAGATGGGCCCAGGTTCGCGGGCCCGGGACGTTCCTGCAGCCCCCAGAGTCGCCAGGCCCCTCCCAGGGATGTAGAAGAGTACCAAGTGCTGGGGCGGGGCCGAGAGGGGCGGGCGGTTAGCGATCTGGCTGCTCTTGGCTACCTGCTCCTGTGGGTAGCCCCTTGCTCACACTCCTGTAAGCAGCCCGAGGAACTCCCCAGCTCGCCAAGCGGGACTTCGCGTAATCGCTGCTGTGGACTGTTGGCTGTGCCCTGTCTGGGGTGAGCAGATGTCTGTTCGTGTCTCCCCAGGAAAAAGTTTAACCCCAAAGAAAGATCTAGACGTGCACAATGTACATATGGTGAGTGACGCACGACAAGGCTCAAAGAGGTGCCAGCCGCTCAGCTCAGGGAAGACAGCGCGGAGGGCCCAGGACGGCGCAGGTGTCATTCCGGTGCCCGAAAGACGAGGCGCTGTGGGCGGGGCGCGGTGGGCAAGGACCGCGGGCGGGCGGGGACCAGGGCAGGGCTGCCCGAGCCTCCAGGCGGCTACACAGGCGCAGCCACCGCCACCGGAGGCCCAGGGCAGAGGCGAGCGCCTCGGCTGTGCAGACCCCACCGCCTTCCTTCCGTGGGATCCGCGGGAACAGGGCCTGAGACTAGGTTTCAGGTAGACGTAGTGTATCTGGGAGGTGATCCCAGGGGTCAGGGGTGAGGAGGAGGGAAGGCTGAGGAGCAGGAGGGCCAGCGTGGCCCTGGGAGCGTTTTGAAGGCCCGAGGAGTGGCTCCAGTGACGGAATCAGTCACAAGCACTCCGAATCCCTCTGGGCATGGCCCTCCTTCAGAAGGCAAAACCGGGAGAGTCACGTTTGCGGTTCCCGCTGCGGGAGCTGCTCTGCGAATGGCAGGGCCCCTGTGCTGCGCTGGCTGGCCCCGCAGCGGGCTCCCCAGGTGGGAAGGCCGAGAGCAGGAGGGAGGTGGGGCGCCAGAGGTGAGAGGAGCTCCCAGGGACCCGTTCCTGCAGCGGCGTCCAAGGTCTGGAGGGTGAGGGAATGAGACGAATTGGGCGGACATGTCCATGTCATAGGACAACTCCAAGTTTAGAAACTCCTGAGTCGTGAATGCCGGACTTCCGAGCCACGCGTTGCTCCCTGCAGGGCATCTGCGGACTGGAGAGCCCCTGACTTTGCATAACCTGCAGCTCCAGGCAGCCAGTGACGTCTCCCAAATTGCCATGGAGGGGCCGGGCTACGTACTCAGACCGACCGAAAAGACAGAACTCAGACAAACACATTCACAGTGGCAAATTTTCTCCCCAGGAGGTGGTCCAAGCAGAGGCAAGTCCCTGTCTTGGGGTGGGGGCGGCGGGGCGGGGACAGGGCTTCAGAGGGAGAGGGCACTGGGTACAGAGTAGGCTTCTGCAGGTGAGAGGGAGAAGAAAGAGGTGACCCTGCAGGTGAGCCAGGAAACCAAGATCTTACAATAACAGATGAACAGTGGAGCCAAGAGTGGCTGGATCACCAGAGGGAGGGCTGGATAAACTCTAGTGGGGGAACAGCCACCACGAGCTGTGATTTTCTTCCATGAATTAACTTTGCTGCTCTCAGCTACAACTTTGTCCAGTACTAACAGAAGTTTCTGTTGCTGCTGGTGAAGCTGACGATAAAAGTGGAAAGGAACAGGGGTGAAGGTTTTTCACACACATCGGAGCTCTGATGACCCCTGGGCCTTCGCATGTCCTATTGTTCCTGCCTCAGCTTCTTCAGTTTCTTGTTGATTTGAACTCCTTAAGCTGCTAAGGTCAGCACAAACTTTACTTTCCGGTGGAACTCTGCTCCCTCTGGGCCCCCACAGTGCTCCTGGCACTGTGTCTGCTTCCTGCTCCACTCCCTATCAGGCTGAGAACTTCAAAAGATCGGGGTTCCTCTTCATCTTCTCCTGTGGTGCCCACAGGAGTTAGAAAAGCCAGGGGATGCGGTAAATATTTGTTAAAGACGAGAATATGTAAGCATTTCACTGCACTTAATGAACCTTGTGCAAGGTGAGTAAAAGGAACTCCTTTATCCAACTGTCTACAATCAGGCGGCATCTGAGCAGAGCCTCCTGGCTGCGGTGCCGATCCCAGAAAGTGCACCACTTGTTCAAGCTGACACTGTGGGCTCCGGTCAGCTTTCTGAAGCATGGGAAATTCTCATTTTCGGTGTCCTTCAAGAATTCGACTTTTCTGCAGAAAATCAGCTCTCACAAAAGGCCAGGTGAGGAGAAGCTCCTTTCCCTGATCACAGCCGTCAACATCCCATTCAGTGGCAGGAGCTAATGGGTCCTGCCAGCCTGGCTCCTGTGGAGGTACATGAGTGGCAGTTGGAAGCTGCCTTCCTCCTGTAGGACTGTGTGCGAAGGCTGTCTCAGCATTTCCCTGGGCCTACAGACAGCTCCTGTCATCACTCCAGGCCAGCAAGAGGAACTCTCCAACCTGCACCAGTCAAGAATGTGCCCAGAGAGGACTCCCTCCTCTGGGCCTCTTGAGTGCAACTACAATTTGCTTTGAACTTGATGGACTATGCCACAGAGCGCAGATGTCATGAAAGTGTGGTTTGTTCACAGCCCAGCAACTTGGTGCAGAAGAGGAAATCCAGTTTCAAATTGATAGTGATCCAGACAAATGGCCACGTAACTCCCATTCCTGAGTCTGAGTAACCGTG
This sequence comes from Ctenodactylus gundi, assembly GCA_004027205.1. NCBI lineage: Eukaryota > Metazoa > Chordata > Mammalia > Rodentia > Ctenodactylidae > Ctenodactylus > Ctenodactylus gundi. Next base: position 88,761 of record PVKB01003904.1, on the reverse strand, counting down.
CTAGGGCCTCTTTTCTCTGGTAGGGTGAGGGGAGCAACACTGAGCATCCAGGGTGGTCTGGAAGAGTTAGGAAGAACACATAGCATCCTCCAAAGGGCACTGATCTATTCTGTCTAACAGTGGGTGCTGAGCGCAAGAGCTCCCTGCTAATTGGATACGGAGCATTAACTCAGCAAGACTTGAGCTGAATAGAAACATGCCAAGAACAACAGCATAGAAGTGAATTTGAGACTTCTGCTCTAGCCATGACAGAGAAATAATACTCGGGCTTGTCCTTTCATTGGAAATGGCAACAAATGGATCAAACCCACGAAGTGACAGTATTTCATCCAAGGCACTAAGCAAAAGAGGACAGAGGTTCCCAGCAAGTGAAAACCGAGTGAGCCTGTGATTGTCCCAGCTGCTGCCCTGAGAGGGTTGCTGGTTGCTGCGGGAGTCAGAGGAAACTGAGGTGGAGCAGAGCACTCTCTTGAGTTCAGCAGACAGAGCTTTGAGACCAAGGATAGCAAGACGCTGGAGCCCAACTGCACACCATCTTAAGCCAAGTGGGGCCTTATTACTGCAGAGTTAACCAAAGGGATGGGGAAAATCCCAGTCTCAAGAATAGTTCTCCGATTGAAGTGTGATAGCAGAGGAGGTAAATTATGATGGCTACTGCCCCAGGGCTTGTGAAAATCTTCTCTCTGTGGGTGTATTTCTGCCACTCAATATCTCTGAGATAGGTACAGGGAGATAGAAAGAAAGTCATCTAAAGAGAAATATCCACATTGAAGAAAACTGCAGGAGCCTGACTCCCCTGAGCGGTAGAAAATTAGCATATAAATGTAGTCTAAATGCAGGGATTCATTCCCTAGCCTAGCCCAGGCAGGAGACACAGGTGAAAGAGATCAGCCCTCTTGGGGTGAGAGCAGATAGGAGGGACCAGCTAGTGGTGGACACTGGCAAAGAGGCTGTCAAGTCCAGAAATCCTGATCTATCCTTTGAGCCACCCCAAAGTGTTTGTGTGTGGATGTTTGGCTGGGCCATATTGTGTAAAGAAGGTCCTTCCCCCTAGAAGCTAGAGTTTTGGTGCTGGGCCTAAGACAAGTTAGGAACCCATACTTGGTGTTCCTCATGGTCACGTCGAAACTAGGAATCACGCTTTGGAGATAGTCAAAGAAATCTTATTTCATGAATGTACTTCAAAACCACCAACTGGTAGAGATCAGGCCTTGGAGCCATTGGAGCAAAGTTACTGAAGCGAAACTCACTTTTCCTGTAGTACTGTTGAAATTGAGGATGACTCTAATAACAGAGCACATGGTCCCTTTCTCTTGTAAGCCATGCAGGTGAAACACCTGCCCAGAGAAGCAGCAGGGATCAGGTGTCTCCCTCACTTTGTCACTACTGCCCCAGGTATCATCTCTGAGTTTTCTTTGCTGTTAGAAGCTAGGCTACTAGCTAAACAACCTGAGACAGATACAGCCAGGCTGACCGGTAGAGTTTCCCTAGAGTCATGACAGAGATTGTCCTCTTGGAGGCAAGAATCTGGGCAAGGGATCCATATGACAGATCCAGGGGTCAGAGCTGGCAGCAGGAAGCAGTGGCATGTGTGAGAGAGAACCACTCACCCCCTCCTGCATCTGTCCATATCTAATCACACTTGGATGAGATTCTACAGAGTCTTGGCTCAATCACTAAAGTGCCCAGTGACACAAATGGCTACAGTGTGGTAGTTTAAATGAGCCCTGACCTCTGTCTTTGGGAGCAGAGTTTTGTGCAGGAATAGTGAGAATGGGTTAGGCACCAGACAGGGGAGACACAGACACTCCTTGACTCAGGGTCCATGACAGCAGGGCAGGGGCCTGCTACCAACTGTTGGAGGCTCAGGGCAAGTAAAATCTATTCTTGCACATATTTCTCAAAAGAAAGCCAGGGAAAATGAACACTCTTGGATATTGACCCGACGGGACATACATAGTCCTTATAGTTTGGATATGATCCAGGAATTTAAGCACTAGAAACATAATCCCCCACTTCATATATTAATGGACTTGGAAGTGAGGCCTTTGGGAAGCAATTAGAGCTTGGTGAGGTCATGGGAGACCCAAGCAGCACATTTGCTCACCACGTGGCATCCTCTGCCCAGTTGTAATGCCACTCAAGGCCTTCACCAGATGCAGACCAAGTGCCATCACTATGCTCTTGGTGTCCCAGCCTCCAGAACCATGAGCCAAATAAACTCCTACTCTTTATAAATTATAAAATTCTTTTGTTATAGCAATAGAAAGAGACCAACACTAAAAATCCTACTTTCAGATGTATTTCCTGTCAAGATGGATGAGTGAGGATTGGGTTTGTCCACTTTTCTGAAACAACTGAAATTTTATATGTAAAATATGTAAATGGAAGACTGACAAGCCCGAAAATGGACAAGAAAACGAAAGACAGTGATTCCCAGAACAATGGGGAGAAAAGTCCAACCACAGCTCGTACTCTAAGGGTGCCCAGTATACTGGCTGTGGAAAGGTCTAATCCACAGGTGGGAAAGGGAGCTTGGGCAGAATCTGGGGTACTCCTAAGTGGGCAGGACACTGAAAATCAAGGGAGCTCACAGGGCTGAATGTCAGGGAGCTGCCAAGAAAGAGAGTGTGAGCCTATGAGAAAACTGACAACTAACTTGCTGCAAGGAGCTATGGGAGAGATTAGAGAGGATTTACACAAGGTTCAAAGTCATAATTGCTTCCAAGAATCAGGTTACTTGAGGGTCAGATAGAGTCTCAAGGAGGATCTTGCCCCAGTTAGTAGGGTAAATTAGCTGTGTGACCCACCTAAGAAAACTTAAAGGTAGACATGTTCAAATGTTTTCTAATTAACTGGCTCCAAGGGAGGGAAATTTCAAGAATATTTGTAGAAATACAAGAGTACCCAAACTGCTAAAATGTACAATTAGGAGGTGGAGTATTCAGTCAAAATTTGCAAGATATGCAAAGAAACAGGATATTATATCCTATTAAAATGAGATAAAAATCGATCTATTGAAAGTGATGTAAGAGCCTCCAGTTCTAGGACAAGTGGATTTGACACATTGGTAACTGTTGTTCTGAGATAGCTCAGAGACTGGCTGTTGTAGACAGGACACATGCAAAAAACTCTGAAGGGTGGGGGGAAGAAGGCAGACTGGCTGAGGGCCAGAGGAACCAAGAGCAGTAGAGTGCTGAGTTACCTGGATACTTTGTTTTGCCTAAAACATACCGGAATGATGGTGGGAGATACCAAGTATTAGTTACTTTTTTGTTGATGTGACTCAGTACCTGACATCCACAAATTTAGGGGAGGAAAAGTTTCCGGTTTCAGAAGGTCACAGTTCACTCAGGGGCAGCAGGCAGCAATCGAAGTACATGGCAGAGACAGAGATGGAGGCAGCTTCTCACAACATCACAAACAGGAAGCCAAGTCAAGGTAAGTTGGGGATAGTCCTTCAAAGAAGGCAGGGAGCAGCTTATACATCCTTCTGGGTCTCATCCCAGTGATCAGCCCCTCCTGGATCCAGGTGTGGAAGGTGTGGCCACTACACACCGTTAATCCTAACTTACGTGCCTGTGATCCACCCCTTCAGACTAGGCCCCAATCTCCCAACAGCACGTGATTCCATAGAAAATCTATAATATTAGAATACATGAGACTTTTGGGTAACATTCCAGATCCAAAACACAATATATGGCTTCTGGAAAATGAATCAACAAAAGCAAACAAACACACAACAAATAATAACAACACAAACCTCAATAACTAAGAAAATATCAGCAAGGCAAGGGAAGTTGCTAGGGCTTTCATCTCCATACAACAGTGGTAAGCCCATGATATGTCCATGGTGTCATTGTGTGCCTTGTGGGAAGCAGTTACAAGGTGCCCTTCTCCTCTCGGTGAGGGTGACACTAGCTGAGGCCTCATAGGCCAGTGGAATACACATACTGCTCTACACGGTAATAAAGCTCGCCCCACCACCACTTCAGTGGGGGGATAGGGGACAACCTGGAATAACACCCCTACCTGGGGGTTTGGGGGAAGTGCCCTCCCACATCAGCTCAGAGTTCCACATCATAACATGCAAACTACACAAGGTACAATGAAGCCAGCCATCTCAAGAACCAAGAATATCTCAGCTTGAGTGAGAAATGACATTGAGCAAATGCCAGTGTCTTGCAAAGATTTTTAAAGCAGCCATTATAAAAATGTTTCAAGAAGTTATTGCGAACATGCTTGAAACAAATAGAGCATCAGAATATAAATGGGAGCTATAAAGGAAGGTAAAATGGAGTTTTACAACTTAATAATATAAGAGTCACATATTGGTTTGGGTTCTTTAAAATGGCAGAATTTACAGAAATAACAAAATGATCTATTTGGAAGGCTTACAAGTCTGAGGACGGATATAGTCCAAGATGGCAGCCTGCACATGCAAAAGCTGAAGGATCCCATGGCTACTCAGACCACACATCCAGGACTACAGGCCAGCCGGTGAGAATCTGCTGTGGATATCAGTTATTTGAAGAATAATGGTGAAGACCTGAGACTGAAGATCAGTGACTGAAGATCATTGACAGGAAGACAGGTGCCAGTCAAGACTGGAGTGAATCTGTGACAAAGATCTACGGTGTGTAGAAAGTCGGTGTTCATAGACAATTGTGAAGGTGAGAGCTTTCCCTGAGGAAAAAGCTGTAACAATCTTTCTTCTTCCTTCTTTTTATACAATTCAAGTTCCCAGTTGAGCGTCCAACATCCAGGTGGGTGTTCTTCCCTCGTTCCTGGCCCACAAATCACTCCCACCCTAATCTAGGTGTGGTTCCTAGCCCTAATCCAGACTGGTTCCTCATCACCTCGGGTTGACAATCTCTCCAACAGTCACAAGTCATAAAAAAAACAAAAAAACTTACTGCTCAGTTTGAAGGCAGAATGGAAGAAACACAGAAATGATCAATGATTTGAAGATAGAAAATTAAAAATTACAGTCTAAAAAAAGGAGAAACTAGACTAATAAATAAATAAAGCTTCAGGGTCCTGTGGAATTCTCATGGAAGACTTAGTATTTGACTCATCAGTGTAACAGAGAAGGGGAGAAAGGATGTGGAACTGAAAAGATGTCTGAAGAAATAATGGCTAATATTTTTTAATTTAGCAAAAATATCCATATGTTCAATAGATGGGTACAACCTGAACATAGTGAAATCAAGGAAATCTATGCCAAAAAACACCAATTCAACTCAACACGTGCCCATACACACAAACACTTCAGCAGCTAGAGCGAACACAACTGAATGGCCATGCATTTCTCATTAGAAACCATTGACATCAGAAGAAAGGGTCCCAAATTATTCTCAGATGCTAAAAGAAAGAGCCATCAGCAGAATTCTTCTGAATTCTGGAAAATCTAGTCATGAATTAAGGGAAATCAGAAAACTTTCAAAGAGAAAAACAACAGAGAAAAATCAATTATACAGAAAGCTAATTCCCTAGAAAAATCAACAAAATTGCAAAATCTTTAGCAAGACAGAGATAGGAAAAAGGAGAGGAATAGAAGGAAAAAGAAAGAGAGACGGAGAGAAAATTATCAAGTTACCAATATCAGAAATGCCATATAGAATATCATAAAGAAACCAACAAGAGAATGTTTTTAAATATTACGAATAACTCTGTGTGTAGGAGCAAATGTACAATGCAGACAAAATAGATTATTTTCTGAGAAAGCACAGCCTACCAAAACTCACACAGCATAACATAGGTGATTTGAACAGGCCTATAACTTTAGGAAAATTAAGTCTGTAATTTAAAATGAATAGTAAAGGAAATCTTCATAGCTAGAAGGTTTTGCTGTAGAACTCTAAACAAATAATGCCAATCATTCACAAAGTCTTTTGAATATTACAAGAGAAAGGGATAATTCCCAGTTCATTTTATGGAAGCATATTTTCTTATTATGAAAGAAGGCAAGCAATATAAACACGAACGTTATTTACCAGCATCACATACTGATGTAAATCTTATTAGGAAAATATTTGCATAACAAATGCAACAACATAGAGTCATATCATATAGTCATAGTCATGGCCAAGAAGACTTTATTCTAGGGCAGTGAGGCTGGTTCAATATTTAAAATTAACCAAGTCCTCCACAATGGTGGTCCCCAACCTTTCTGACACCAGGGACAGATTTAGGTGCTGACCACTGTCCCAAGGGCAGGATGATGGGGTGGGGGGCTTGTTCTGCAGTACAGTACGCTGGTGGAGGACAGCTTTGAAGCAGCAGCCGCAGCAGGAGGGCAGAGGACATGAAGCTCCCTCTTTGGTCAGTCCTCAGTCACATTAGAACCTAATAGCTAGGGGTTCTGTTTTTACATTCTTAAAGGGTGACTCAGTGATTGCAAGAATGCTACATATAGAAGGATTTCTCAGAGGATGTTAAGTTAGATGCAGATGATGAAAGCAACTTACGTGGCTAAGAAAAAGGGCCAAGGTAGCCCTTGATAATTTGGCTATGCAAAACATCCCAGCCCTCCACAAGTCCTTAGGAATCCAATTAGCTGATCATGGGAGATTCACTGTGTGTGAAGCTATTTTTGAGGAACTTCAGTTCTCACTAGTAAGATGATAAAATTGAACCATAATAAATAATATAAAAGAAAACAGGCAACAAAAGGAATAAATGTACAAATGAAAAACTAAAAATAAAGTACAATCACATTAAGTATAAATGGAATAAACAATTCAAAGATAGAGAATTTCAGATTCACTAAGAGAGTAAGACCTAAAAGACATGTATTTAAATATAGACATTGTGATAGGCTAAAAGTAAAAGAATGGGGAAAAAAAAAGCTTCTAGATGATAATGCTAAGCAAGGAAAGGTAGAGTTGCCCCCTTCATAACAAAATAGATATCCAGGCACAGAATATGACTTATTTAAGTGGTTTGCTTTGATAACTGAAGCTTCCTGAAAATACCCTCACTCCCAATGAGACTATTGATTAGCTAATTGGCTTCCCGGACGACCTGTGGAGAGACTACTGGGACAGTTCTCATAGCCGGACTGGTAAGGGCTATCTTGGCTCCTTTTCATGGCTCTGTCTGTTGTCATCCTTGATATCTGATATCTCACTTAATATCCTCTGACAAATCCTTTGATATGTAACATTCCTACTAAGTGTTCCTTATAAGATATAAAAATGAAACCCCTAGCTTTCCACCAACCCGAGGCAAGAAAGCCCTTAGGTAATATCTGAGCCTCCAGCAAGGATAACCCCCATTTCATAGTGAACGCCCAAGTGATGCCTCCACCAGTGCTTTCAAATTGTGCTTTGATTCGTGAGTTTCTCTTTTAATTCATGGTTTCCCTCTATCCTGTAACTATAAACACCGTATGCAACTGCTGCTCATTGGAACGTGCCATTTGGGGAAGCCTGAGTTCACTCATGTTTGGTCACTCATATTTGGCTTCAGAATAAACCATCTCTTACACTCTTTAAGACTGTTATGGGTCAGAATTGGGAGACCACCCAAATGCTAATATGAGCAAGGTAAGGTTTCTTTTATTACAGTAGATATGTGATTACAACGGGCATCCGGACTGTCCCTGGACTTTGGGTGAGTCTTTCGAAAGCAGAAGTGAGCAAGCTCTACACAAAGATTATGTAAGGATTTTACATCATCGCATACATTACTACACAGCGACCAATCGTAACCTGACACCTAGTTGCCGTTCTTGGTGGGCTGCCCTGACTCAAAATACATGACTCTCCACAAGTTGCCATGGAATCAAGGGAGGGTGGGGGAAAGAGGCTAAGCCTCTGCCCTTACCATAAGACTCCAGAGACATCTAGTGCACACACAAGGCTCCAAGGTGAGATGGGTGTGTGTGTGGTTGGGGGGGGGGGGTACCACAAGATGAACTCACAGCAAACTGACTCATAAAGTAAATTCTAACTTAAACAGCAAACCCTAACTGACACAGCCAACACATAACCTGAATAGCGTAATCACCACACAATAGAGTCACTTTAGTATATTGGCAGTCTGAGTTACATCATTTCACAAACTTGTTACAGAAAGTTAACATCAATGTGAGGTTACAGAAAATTATAAAGTTACAAAAGTATACCTAATGTTGGATTTTTAGTATACTGTCACAAAGACAAAAGTAACACTTTAGCGCTGACAGTTCTATATCAAGAAGGGGTTTAATTCATCAAATGGATATCATAATTCTGCATGTGTCACAACTTCAAACACCTTATCTGGCTGATATTGGTAAAACTTCTTGCTAATAACAGAGAAATACACATTCTTTTCAAGTGTAAATGGAATATTTACCAACTTGGACCATGCTGTGAACCATAAAACAAATCTCAATAAATCTAAAGTTGTTCATCAATTCCAATAGAATCTGATTAGAAATCATGAATAGATATAATTCTTGGCAAACCGAATATATGAAAAATAATAAGTCCTGAATAACATAGAGATAAAAGAAGAAATTACACAGAACTTGTAAAATGAGAAATGACATATCAAAATTTGTGAAACACAAGCAAAGTGTCACTGAGGGAAATTCATGGCACTGAACTCTCATTGGAAAAGCATACTGATCTGAAATCAGTTAATATAACTTCCATGTGAGAAAAGTAGAAAATGAAGAAAAAAATGAAAGGATCAGCAAAAGAAAGGAAATGGCACAGATCAGAGGAGAAAGCAACGGAACATGAAAAAACCTTGAGAATCAGAGAGGCTATTAATGAGACCAACACAACAGCTGGTCTTCAAGATGACTGGAAAAATCAGTAAACTTCTGGCCAGACTGAAAAGAAAAAAAAAGACGATAAAACCTGCCACTATTATTAGAAAAGAAGGAGGAAACATCTCTAATATAGTTTCCACAGATGCATATAGAATTAAAGAACACAATAGAAACAATTTTAAGCTAATAAATTCCACAATGTGGATAAAAAAGGTTAAAGTTCTTAAGAGTAAATCTTGCTTAGGAAGACAATGTGGGTAGCCTCTAATCTATTAAAGAAAGAATTGTTATCTGTAGTTAAAAACTCTCACAAAGAAAACACCATCCTCTGCTTCACAGGTGAATTAAGTGAAACATTTAGGCAAGAAAGAACATGTCAGTTCTATACAAACTCTACTAGAAAATTAACCAGGAGGCAATTCTCCCCAAGACCTCTCTCAGTTCTCTCTCTCTCTCTCTCTCTCTCTCTCTCTCTCTCTCTCTCTCTCTCCCTCTCTCCCTCTCTCCCTCCCTCCCTCTCTCTCTCTCTCTCTCTCTCTCTCTCTCTCTCTCTCTCTTTCTCTCTCTTCCTCTCTGGCCCCTGCAAACTAGGTTCCTTTCTGTCCTTAATGTATTGGTGACATTTTTCTGTACTGTTGTGTTGTCTCTTATTTCTTTATATTACCAATTATTATGCCACTGGACAGACATGTTACCTTTTGTTTTCTGCTCATGTGTTGCCAAATACATGAGCTCTTTTGCATACAATGAGTGAAATTGCAGTGGATAGTCATGCATGAATCTTTGTGTAGATGTAGATTTTCATTTATCTTGGGCTGATAAATAGGAAGGAAATTACTGGGTGAAAAAGAATACATTTATCCTAGTGTGATTTGAGTATGTCTCTCCAAGGTTAGTATGTTGGAAATTCAATCCCTAGTGTGGCAATGTGAGCGGTGGGGCCTAATGACAGGCATTGACGTCATAAAGACTGCACGCTTCTGAGCGGATTCCTGTCATTATCACCAGAGAAGGTCAGTTACCATGGCAGTGGATTTGCTTGCTCTCCTCTTGCTGTCTTCTCTTCCAGCTTCCACCACAGAGCAGTGCAATTCTCTGGCTTTTTTACTATTTCATTGGTCTAATGTTAAGTCTTATTCTGGTTTTGTCTTGTGTTTCCTGATGACATAAAGTATCTGTTCATAACTTCATTGCCTGGACATATTCTTGGCAACAGTTTGCGTAATAAAACATGTTTCTCACCTTTGTTATCTTATTTTCATTTTCTTATCTTTGAGTGTTGAGTTCTTAGCATGCTCTAGATACAAATTCTTTTTAAAATACATGTATTGGGAATAGCTTCTCCCACTAGATATTTATTTTTGTAAAGTCTAATCTATCTAAATTTAAAGAACTAACGTTGGCACAACACAATTAAGAGACTGTAGACTTTATTTACATCTTACCACTTTTTGCTCCAAATTCCTTTAACTTGATTATGGAGTCGACTCCAGGACAAGGTATTGAATTAAGTTATCATGTCTCAAAGACTCTTCTGGTCAGTCACAGTTTCCCAGTACGTTTGCTTTGTCCAATTGTAGTTTGTCCACTGCTTCTTTGTGGCCATCATGCTGTGAAGTGTATGGACCTCAAACTGTACTCATCTGACACTTTCTCAGGCATCGATGGGACTGCGGAATTTACAGCAGAATGTGCCACACATGCTATGCCCCTCACATCTCAGTGGTCCAGGATCCTGGTATCAGCAGGGGTCTTTATAGGTGATGCCAACCTTGGTCACTTGGCTGATGTGTCACCTGCCCGCCTATGTTTTCTACTGGGAAGTTGCTTGTTTTTTGCTCTTTCCACAGTCTGCTCACTAGAAAGTAGACTGCTCTGAAAAAGTGGAATAAAGCTCTACCTCTTGACAGAACTTAGATATCCACATGTCATGTGACATTTATGGATGTATCTTAAAGCAATCAGAGTCAATAATAAGTATTTTAATACTTTAGGATTATATTAGTATCCTGTTTTCTCTTAGAACATAGCTGTCTAGTCGTAGAGTTGATTGGTGGATTTTACCTACTCCAGTTATCACAGCAGTGCTGTAATGATTTTCTATTTCCCTGATTCCTTTGACTTTATTATTTGGTAATCTCTGTAAGGAAGATCAGTCGTGTGTTTAGACCAGCATGAGCTCACATACACTTGTTCTGTACTTTGTCTAATTATCATTCATTTATGTTGTTGCTCATATTGTTTCAAATTTTCTTTCTGAAAATCTTCCGGGTAGACAACCCTTTCTACTCTTCCCCATCTCACCACCCCTTTGTAAAGGGAAGATTTTGGCATAAGATCTTCTCAAGTCATACGTTCTCCCTTGCATTTGTGAAATCACTCACTTCTCCTAGAAGCCTTTATATCTTTTACTGAAACGTGATATTTAGAAATCAGCGTCTGCGCTCCTAGGTGTTCATTGCTACTGAGATGTCATGGCTTTTGGTCCCTCTTGGTGTACAGGGAGCAGCAGGCAGAACTGGGAAATATGTGTCCTCACGTGTACTTGCACATGTGCACATAGCCTACATGTGTGTTATGAATTCCCATACCATGTATATGCACACATATATGAAAACAAACGAGTTACTACAACACCCTTGACTATGACCAATTACTACTGAAAGATGAATTCTAGCTCTCCCTGCCCTTGCTTTCTTGTTACATCTTTTTCTGAAATATAGAAATCTAACTCCCAGTGTCCACAATTTATTAACTTCTTTTACACACACACACACACACACAACACACAAAGACACACACACACACACACACACAGTGTATAATTTCAGAATTTCTAGTCTGTGCTGGTATAAAAACTACTCCTGCAGGTGTGTCTAACCTGCAACCTGCTGTTTTTTTTGTTTTTTGTTTTTTGTTTTTTTTTTGTTTTGTTTTGTTTTTTTAGTGTTCTTGTTTTTTGGAGAGAAAAGGAACTGGCTTGAGCCACTTATAAAATATGTAATATAGTTGATGTTTATACACGTAAGTACTAAACTTTAAAAATGTTTTCATTATAACATTTTTTAACAAAATCAAGGGAAAATATGCTTGCCCTTTAACCCCTGCACCATTGGTTTGCTCCCACTCACGTCCCTGCGTTACTCAATGGTGGCAGATGGCAGATGAGTTCGATATTAGGATTGCTTTTTTTTGTTCATCCAGGCTGTAGGTTGGACACCCTTGATGCACTGCGGTGATATAAAGGCTCTTCATCTTGAGTCTTAGAGTAGACTGTCCAAACACCACATTCCAAAGTTATTTAGACCAGCTCCTTTTCTCCCCAATCCCCTTAAGTGAGATTATATCACACATGTTCTAATATAATAGAGATCCATTTGCCATTATCTGCATTTCCCCTGGGAATTCCACATAGCTTCATTTGTGTTTTCCCCCCTCCCAATTTCATAAAGACAAATTCATTCTTTATGTGCATAACTTCATATTGTTCTACCATCAAGGCTTCTTAAATTTACATTTTTATTTTGACATAGTAGGGGTTACTTGAGCAAGCCCTTGTAAGAAATCATAGAGAATTCTGATGCATGATTTCTGTAGTTTCTCTCAAGACAGTACTACATGACCAAAGTCAGGATGTGGAAAGGGAGACAGCCAAGATGCCGAGCTCTGTGGCCACAGGGGCTCTCTGCTGCCCTTGTCCAGCTCAGCCCCCCTCCTCTTGCTCCCCCCTCCCTCACACTAACTCTGGCAGTCACCAATCTGCTCACCACTGACGTCAATTGGTTACTCAAGAATCACTGACTGAAGAGTCCTTTAAGCTGTTATGTTGTTCCTTTGTATTTCTGAGCAGTAGTCCATTGGAGGGGTGCAGTACAGGTGGTCAAACCACTTACCCTGTAGCAAATATCTAACTTCATCCTGGTCTTTAGCTATTAAAAATAAAGCTGCTAAACCATTCATGGTTTGTATGTGAGTTTAAGTTTTAATATCTCTGCAATAAACGTGGAAGAGGCTCATTACTCACCTGGGAGCTGTTACCTGCATCATGGTTGCGGCCACTGCCTGCTCTCTGAAACACAGGGAACCACCTTACGTCACCTTCAGCAGAGTGTGTGTGCAGGCTTTCTTTACAATTTTTTTTCAGGATTTCCTATTGTCATTCTTTTTTATGTTAGTATTTTAGTTACTTTTTTGTTGCTGGACATAATACCTGACATTCTCAACTTAAAGGAGGAGAGATTTATTGTGGTTCACAGTTTTAGGAGGTCTCGGTCCATTCTCGGGCAGCTGGCAATGGCGGGAATGGTCTACCGGAAGGCCTCCCTGGAGAGAAGCTGTTCATCCCATGGCATACAGGAAGCCAAGTGCAAGGCTTAGGTCATGCCCCAGTAACCTGCTTTTTCTGGATGAAGCCTCAGTTATCTGCCCCTTCTGACTAGGTGCCATCTATTTTTGTGTAATTTTATATCTGGATTTCTGGTTCTATTTCGTTAACTATGCATGGGTCTCTTTTATAATTATACACAATTTGGTTCCTGAAGCTATATAATTTCTGAAACTGGTTAGATCTAATCTCTCATTTTATTTTCATACAATTATCCTTAGCTATTCTAGTTATTTTTTGGCATTATATAATAACCTTAAGTATATGTACAAAATGCTTCTCCTGTAACTGTGCTGAAAACTACATTAGACAAGTCAGCATCTTACTGCATTGCTCCCCCAACCCATGCTCTTGGTGACCTTTTACATTTATTTGACCTTTTTGACTTCCTTCATTGCTATTCTGTGATTTGCAGCAGGTAGATCCTGTACACATCTTATTAGATATAGACCTTAATAATTTGTATGTGTTAGATTTTCAAAATGAGTTTCAAATGGAATTGCCACTTTTGAAGTTTTATTGTTAACACAGATGATCCTTGATTTATAAAGGAATTACATCCTAAGAACATCATTGTAAGCTAAAAATACATAAGTGAAATGCATTACATATCCCTAATCTGTCAAACCTCATAGCTTAGTGTATGCTACCTTTAATGTGTTCATGGTACACACATTACCCTCCAGTTGGATAGCATCTAGCACCAGGTATGATTTATAATAAAGCATTGAATGTTTCATGTGATTTTTAAAAATACTATACTGAAAATGAAACCAGAATTGTTGTATGGGAACATTTTCATATCTGCATAAAGTCAGAAATTTGTAAGTTGAAACCTCATAATGCTATCTAGACCCAGAAATACAATTGATTTTTGAATAAGTTTTGTGTCCTGTGACCTTTATGAACTCCTTAGCCTGTTCTAAAAGCCCTCTCCTGTGGGTGGATCTTCGTGGTTTTGCTTATAAACAAATATGTTGTCTGTAAACACAGACTGGTGTTTTTCTGTAGATAAATACAGGAATCCATGTGTACCCTGGCACAGCAGCTCCATCGCCTTGAAGGCTTCCTCCTCAGACAGACCCGCTTGAACCTGGTCTCTCCTCCTTTCTCCAGTCTTCAGCAACCACTGAACTACTTTTCATTCTTATTACTTTGTAATTCACAGGATGCATACAACACAGTGCCCTTAGCATGTGGAATTTTGTACTTGGAAAGGGCGGTTCCTCATACATACTTTCTTACTGAGTAGTTTGCTCCTCTTAGTCACTTAGTGTCATTCTCTCACACAGGTGCACAGGTCATGTAGCATGTGCAGGGCACTTTATCCCTGCTCACTTCCCTGTCTTGGCCTCTGTCACAAGCACTGCAATTAATTTAGGAGAATGGACATCTCTTTGGCCCAGTGATTTGGACATATACCCTGTAGTGAAACTGCTGGACCATATGTGGTTCTATTTTAAAAATCATTTTCCATAATTATTGTGTTGTTCTAACAGTCATCCCAACAATTGCAAGGTGACATCTCTCTGTGCTTATAATTTGCATTTCACTAGTAATTAAATTATTGGATACTCTGTATATACTCTCTATATCTGTTTTGAGAGATCTCTATTCAGGTCTTTTGCCCCTTTCTAAGGCAGATTTTCTCCTTATGGAGTTCTGGGAGCTCTTAACATACTTTTTTTATTAAACATTTACCATGCGCATGTTAGGCACATAATTTTTCTATTCCTGTAAATTGTCTCTTTGCTTTACTGATTGCTTCCTTTGCTGTGCAAAAGCTTTCAAGTTTGTTATAGTCCCATTTGTATATCTTTGCACTTAACCTCTTATCTATGTTTTTGGGTTTGTTGGTCATAGTAAAAAGAAATGTATATCATTGCCCAGACTAATGTCATGTCACGAGGCTTTGCCCATAGGTTTTGTGTTCTTCTGGGAGCTTTGTAGTTTCAAGACTTACACTTAAACACATTTCCTTCATGTTGGGCTGACTTATAATTTTCAGCTTTTCTACTCCCCAGTTCTATACCTTGTATCCTCAACACCGGGAGAGTGCGGAATCCTTCCCAGCATGCCCCTGTTCACAGGAGGGATTGCTGGAGGTCCTGTCACTTGCTCTTCCCCTGGAAATCTACTTCGCACCATTCCCTTGATGGCAGAAAACATTCTCTTGCATGTACTTTCCAGGTGAGTTGGCCGATGCCATGGAGGAGACATCCAAATACACTTTTAAAGTTAACATTACTGCGTTTTTCCTCATTCCCCAGGAGTATTGCTAAGCACTGAAAATTCCTTGGCAAGGTAATCTGAGAAGGTCTAGAGAATCTTTATCTGTGGGTAGGACAAATTCAAGTCTTGGTCCCGAATTTACCTGCATTAGGCGTGTGTCTAGGAGAGTGCTAACAAAGGATTCAGCTTACAGCTCCTTCATCAGCAGGGTAGAAACAGTCTTGGAAACCAGAGCTGCTGTTTTATAGATGGACGCGATGCTGTGGAGAGCAGCACACTAAAGCACTTCAGGGAGATCTGGCAAGGGCTGCCACCCACCCAGTACCTGGCCTACAAGGTAGTCTATAACATCAGTGTGGGTCTGTTCTTCCACCATATAAAACCAGTTGTCACCAAGATTAATAGTTAGATGTGACAGGTTACACTCATTTTTTTCCTTTTCTGTGGCTATTTAAGTGAATAGTTGTTTACTATACAAAGTGTATGTTTCTACAACACTTGACAACTATTTCTTAACATTGGCAGGCGATCTACCTCCTTCCATTGCTGATAAAGTTTTAAGTCATATGGATGAAGTGACTGCAGCCATGGAAGCTAGTGGCATTTGTCCCAAGTACATTTTTTGGTCTCCCCTCAGATGACTATTCTAGCCCATGGCTACTTGAGAAGTTCTCATCAAACATTTGTCAAACTCACCTGGCTGACATTTCTCCTCATTTCAAAGGCCTGGGATAAAAAGTTTTGAATAAAAACTCTTCCAAATGCCGGTCCCTGAAACAAGAGGCTTATCGCATCAGGCCAAATGATTTTTTTGTCACCAAGACACTATCTGCGAGTTGTGTAGTCTCCTGTTTTTGGTAACCCTACAGACCCACCTGAGCCTCTCAGTCATCGCATAGACTCGCAGACCAGTGTCAGACCATCAAAGATGTGAGGACAAAGCTGGAGACAGACTCACTAACCTGGAGACAAACACACTGAACACAGAAATGAAAAGACCATCCTTTTCACTGCAAATATAGCTTTCTGCAAAGCCAAGAACTCCTGCCCTCGCTGCTCCCAGGATAGTCTGTTCCTGGCTTGCTGTGAGCTCAAGTGTGAGCAGCTGATGACAAGAGCTATGTCTCTGGACGTGGGCAGTGTCTAAAGCCTGAGGTACACTTCCCCTGAGATGTAGTCAAGGCATACAGGTCTAGGATAGGAGCTGGCAGGTGCCAGACATGCAGGGAACATCACAGAGACAAGGGAAGGAGTCTCCATTCACCTTAGCTCCCAAGAACACTCCCCTGTCTGTTTCTGAAGTGATCATTGTTCACAGGCAGAAGGAGGGGGAGCAGGCCCAGCTGGGATAAATGAATCAAATTTGGAGACCTCAGGGACACAGACTGGAGTTATTTACTGTGTTGGAGGAGGACATTTGGCAAATCTATTGCATTTTCATTCATACAAACTACCAAAGAACAAAGCTACACAGAAAGCTGGTTGTCTGGAATGGATAAATATGTGTGAAATAAGTTGGCAAAGCTGTTTTAAACATGGAAACCAAAGCCTCGGTCTACAGAGACACTCTTCAGGGTAAGAGCAGTGATTTCAGTTTTTGCACAGGAATAGGATGGGTGGGACGTGGTAGTGACCCCCCAGACCACAAAGGACCAGTGTCGTCCACCCATGGGCCACAGAATGTGCCAGCAAGTGAAGAGCTGGGGTTGGGGGTTGTCATACTCTAACGAAAAGAAGAAGCTGCCCAGAGCTCCAAGCTCACACAGCTAGGTCCCCACCTAGTCAAGATGAAGGGATCGCCACTGTGGGATGAAGCACTCTGCCTTCTAAACTCCAAGAACTGCTTTATTTTCATTTTGATGGCTGTTGTGTTTCGGTTCTGAAATGTCCCCCAAAAGATGCACATACCTATAGATACTGTGTACTGTTGAGAGGTGGGGCCTGGTTGGAAGGAGCAAATGCTTGGAGCTTGACCTGGAGGCATATGTGCTGGATCAGCCCTTCCTCAAGGAGTTGTCTCAGTACTGCCTTGCTGTGAGGATGTCTGTCTTCCAGAACACTGGCTCTGGCTCTCTCCTCAGCTCCAGCCCCTTCTTGTTAATCACAGTAGCCTACTGTTAAAAATGGCTCATAGGAATTTACCTGTCCAAACAAATGATGGACATGGGAGGCACGGATGATGGAGTATGAGGCTTCAATTTTCTTTTTGCAAAAAGGGTGACCTTCCCACATGCAAGTGGAGAGAGGCACACCAAAAACATGGTAGGTACCAACTTAAATCCCTAGGCCCAGGTCCCTCCCCCTGCCTTTTCCTATTGGCAGGATGCACAATCTTCCCGATAAGGTCTAAAGGATTGGCTCAGAGCCAAGTTTATCACAACGTCATTACCTTTATCCCTTCTTTCCCTTTCTGCCTTTGTCTGGTTGTCTGGTCAGGTAAAGAGCAAAAATGTAAAGATCTGCCACCTTGAATAATGTGCCACTGCTACCGCTATGTCAGGTGATGTTTACAATTCCCCCATTTTCTTTCTTTTTCTTTTTTTAAACCTTCTGGCACATTTTCATTTGTTTTTAAGTGCCTGATTGTCTCTCAAAAAAATTTAACATATAATAGCTCCTTTTATCATGGTCTGATGGGAACCAGTTAGTCAGATTGTCCTGTTGGTATGACACAAAGATTTGTTTACTTAAGATCACTTCTATAAGCCCTTGGATGAGAACCTGATACAGAGAACAGTGTAGTACCCCAGGGCCATTAGCACCCCAGCCCTATGGTGAGAGAAGTTAAGGCAGAAGTTACTACTTTTTCCATCTCTTTAAACCAGCATTGCCCATCCAACACAGTACAAACTCCTTTCTTGTTAGATAATATCTTGTTTAACATTAACTGGTTCATTTACATCATTCTACTGGTTGTTGACAGCATCCTTTGACTTTTAGCATTGAATTCACTATTAATAAAATCTCTGGGGCTAGAAGATCCATTAGGGACTGCAAATCTTTTCCTATCCCAAAACAGCTGAGGCTTGGAAAGGCTGTTGAGGCTGGTATGCCAGAGTGGAATGGAGAGCCAACTGGACCAAAGTATAGGTTTCACTCCGGTCAGCCATGAGGTTCTCAAGCAATGCCCTTCTGCAGTATCACCAGACATTTGTTCAGGCCCCAGTCAGTGCAGACTGGCTGTTTGATTCCCCAAAGGACAGGCCTTTATCACATTGAGACATGGTTCCCATGAACTTTAACCTTCCCTCCCACCTGCAGAGGCACAAGGTATAGCTCGTGTCAAGGAGTGAGGGTCTGATGACTTCCAGGGTCCTCTGCCTTGGTCCCTTAGCATCTGGAAACTGCAGCGGCAGCATAGAGCAGGATGTATTACCCCAGGCCACGTTGTCCTGTAAGAGAGAGATCACATATTCCATGCTCATGGGGTCTGAGGTCCCTTCAGTGGGAAACAGGATAACTTGAGCCTCCAGCCATCCTGTCATGCCTGCATAACAGGTGCTCTTATTCAGGGCGTGTACAGAATATTTAATCCATTCTAACTGGGCACCCAGGTTTTTATATGCAGTCCTTTTGCCTATAGCCAGTCGAAGCCCTTGATATTTACCTCATCAATACTTTGTAACTCATACTTACTTATGTTTTCATAAGGGACAACCAGATTAACAGTGACTGAGGAAACCATAGGACTAGTCCTTGTAACATTTGTAAAAATGCAATCAGCAGCCCTTATAAGACCTGTAGATAGTACTATGACCTCTTTAGTGTTAATTTTATGCCTGGGATGTATGCTTGATGTCCACTGTTTTTGTTGGCTGATGGGCTGGACACCTTTAACTCAAGTGTAATGAGTCCAACATTTTTCTGCCGTCTGTACAGCTCTCTCAGTGGTTAGAAGCACCTGGTAGGGCCCATCCGGTTAGGTTCAAATTTATCTCCTTTCCAAGTTTTGATTAGCACCAGGTCACCAAGCTGGAAATGATGTGCTGTGAACTCAAGAGGAGGTGTTTGGGCAAGAAGTCCCTTAGCCTTAAGGATGACAAAGTGGAAGAGATAGATAACCCACATCCCCTGAGAAATTCATCCTTAGTTTCCATGGTGGGAAGGTCTGAAGATGCACCCAGGTATGGCAATCCATACAGCTTCTTATAGGCTGATAACACTAAGCCCTTCCTGGGCATTGTCCTGATTCTAAGGAGGACTGTAGGAATCCATTTAGTCCAAAGCAATTTAGACTCTACAATTAGCTTAGCAATGTGTCTTTTAAGAGTCTGATTCATTCTTTCTACCTTCCCAGAAGAAGGGGGATGCCATGAGGTATGAAAGTCACACTTAATCTGTAGTGCCTTCATAACACCCAGTAGCACTGTTGATGTGAAATCACTACCATTATTGGAGTCCACATGTTCAATCAGACCAAACCTGGGGATAATGTGCCCTTATAACACCTAAATCACAGTCCCAGCAGTGGCATTCACTATTAGGTAGGCGTCTACCCACCCAGTCAGATGATCACCTGTAACTAATAAATGTTATAGCTTTCCCACCTTGGGCATTTCTGTGAAGTCCACTTGAACACTTTGAAAGAGCCTTAGCCCCGGGGGTCTTCTCCCTTGAGTTTGTTTTCTCAGAGCTCTTTCATTAATCCTTTGGCAGATAACTCAACTCCTACGGAACTGTTTGGCTAGAGTGTAGATACCCATACACCCATAGACCTTTAACAGTGTATCTCCCATAGCCTGTGCTCCCCAGTGATCTCCTGGTGTAACATTGACATTAATTCTCTCATAACAGGTTTGCTAAGCATCTTCTTGCCACTAGGCAGGATCCAGTTTCCCTTTTTGTCTTGAGAAGCATCTCTCTCTCTCTCTCTCTCTCTCTCTCTCTCTCTCTCTCTCTCTCTCTCATTCTTTTTATTTCATCTGCTGTGAGCACAGGCTTAGGAGTGGCTTCAGGTACAGTTGGGATGGGACTGAGGATTCTGATCTTATCCTCCAGGGAAGCTTCCCTGGCTGCCTGCCCTGCCAGCCTGTTTCCCAAAGCCTCAAAAAAGCTCCCTTTTGATGCCCATTTATATGGGTAATGGCTATTTCTGTAGGTAAGAGGAGATTTTATGAAAGTTCTTTGATTAGACCTTTATGAGCTAATTCTTTCCCCTGTCTGTTTATTAGCCTCCTCTCATTCCATATCTTTCTAAAAGTGTGGACTGTTCCAAAAGCATACCTTAAATCTGTATAAATGGTCCCCTCAATGTCGGAGGTCAGCTTTAAAGCCTGATTCAGGGCAAAGAGTTTACAAGACTGGGCTGACCATTTGTTAGGCAGTCTCCCTTTTTCTATAAAGATTAATCTTTTTCCATCTCCACTGTATATCCATTATGCCTTTTGCCTTCCAAAACTCTGGAAGAACCATCCACAAATAGTTTAGTCCCTCCTGGGAGTGACAACTCACTTAAATCTTGTCAGATCTTGGTCTGATATTTTATAACAGCCGGGTAATTATGATCTAATTCTTTAGGATCACCTGTTGTTTCTGGTACTAGAAAGCTAGCCGGATTTAAACCAGCATCAGTGACCAGAACTAAATCATTCTTTTCCAGTAGTATCACTTTACACTTTAGAATTTGTGAACCTGTTAACCAGCATCTGACTTTTTGATTTAGGATAGCTCGAACTTGATGAGGGGTGCTCACCAAAAGTCAGTTTTCTGTTTTTCTCCACCAATAAGACAGTGGCTGCTACAGCTTATGCACATTCAGGCCAGCCCCTTGAAACTGTGTCTCACAACTTTGACATAAATACAACTGGCTGCTTTTTTCCTCCCCAGTCCTGGGTGAGTACCCCAGCCGCTGTGCCTCAGTCCACTGTAGCAAACATGTGGAAGGGTTTCTCGAGAAATGGGAGTGCTAGAACCAAGCTGTAATTAGAGACTAAGTTCTTCCTGCATTGCCCAGTAGAGAGGGTCTGGCTCTTCTTTTATCAGCTTAATATAAAGGCTGTTAGTTTAATGCACATAAGAGTCAATCCAGAGTCTACAATAACCCACCATTCCTAGAAATTTTTGGAGTTCCCTTTTTGTCTTTGGCCTGGGATAACTCATAATTCCCTCAATCCTCTCGGGATTAATCCTTCGTTTCTCCTCATTAATAAGGTGACCTGTATATTTAACTTCCTTTTTAGTGAATTATAACTTACTTTTTGAGATATATAACCCCCTTTGGCCCAGAAAATTTAGCAGGTTTACTGTAGCCCTTGAAACCTGAGGTTTAGTTTTACACAATACCAATAAATCATCCACATATTGTAAAAGATTAGTCCCTGGGTGGAGGTGAACTCCTCCAATATGGACTCAGGTATTTGGCCAAATAGGTTAGGTGCTTCAGAATCTCTGTGGAAGCAACCTTTACCACTATTGTTTTTCTTTTATTTTTTTTCCCATTTATCGGATTTCCCCATTCAAAGACAAAGAGGTTTTTGCATTTTGGGTCCAGTCATCCTTCAAATCTATCATACAAAACCACCTGTGGTCTACAGGAAGCTTCTTAAAAAAAAAAAAAAAAGAGGTTTGGAACCCTCAATGTCTGCTTTTAATTATTTGATTTTTTTTCCCTTTAAGTTCCACCTTTAGATTTATCAAGGGCTCTTGGTGAGACTTCATCCTAGGGAACTCCTGATACTCCTATTTTATCAAAACCTATAAAGGTATTTACTGCTTTTTCCTTTATCTATAGGGAGCATTTCCTCTTAAGGCGTCCCAGTTTTTCATACTTAGAGCAGTTTCCCTATCCCTTTTCAGCTTTGACTAGATTGCCCAGCTTTTCCACATGAGTACTAAACCACCGTTTTCCAAAACCCCCTTTTCTATAATGGCAACGGTGAGCCTTGTTTTGTTTCTCTTCATCCTGTTCCATAAACAGTGTTTGAGTCTCCCTTAAGAATTCTTTTATAGGCCTTTTTATTCCATCCTTCCAGCATTATAAAAAAACAAAAAAACAGAAACAAAAAGAAAAACCATTTTTTCTTTCTGTCTGTCTTTCTTTTTCCTCCTCCTCCTCCTCCTCCTCCTCCTCCTCCTCCTCCTCCTTCTTGATATCTGGCCAAACTCCTAATTACAAAGTTAAGTTTAAAGCCTCAAATCACTGGAATTCTAAAATTACTCAAAATTCACCATGGCTTAAAAGACAATTTCCTAAGATAAGAGGAAGGAATAGAATCAGAGGCCTCACTAGTCTTACAGCATCCAAGTTGCCTGAGGTTTTCTCCTGCTGATGTGACAGGTAAACTGGGAGCCAATAGAGACCTGGCGCCTCCTTTGCAGGGACAACAACCAGGGCTGTAGACCCAGTGTCCTTTAACCCTGGGTACAGTAAGACCCTGAGTGTCCTGTCTTGCCACATTTAACATATAAAAGTCAGCAGATAACCCTTGGTCACCTCCCGGTGCAGCAAGGAGCTCCCAGCTTTCTTCCCCTCCATCCCTTTTCTTTTCTTAGGTTATCAGTGAGAATTCCAGCTCCCAAAAAATGTTTGTTTTTCCCATTATCTGGTAGCAAAAATTTCATGCTTCTTCTTTTAAAAATTGTTTTATTATTATTTTTGATCAAAATGAAACCTTAGGTTGCTTATGGGAACTGGGTATTTAAGCAACATTTTGGAACCCTGGGACTGAATTTTTGACTCCCTTTATAATTAACTCCATGAGTTCCTTAGGGTCATTATTATTTTAGTCAGATCATATCAAGAAATGCGTGTTCAGCTGATTGACCCAGTCTGTCCGGAGGATACTTTTTCTAGATAGTAATTACTGCTCTCCAAATCATTCCCCCTTTTTCCTTGAACAAGGTACTAATAATAGACATTAATTTGACCCAGGTGTCCCCTTCTCAAAACAAAGTCTCTTCCCATCTCCACCCTTGAGTTGGTAAAGGGTGGGAACTGTCCTCAAGCCATCTTTATAATGTTAATGTTTTTTAACTTCCCTGTGCTCTTTGGCCCCACCACTGTAGGCCATTTCAGTTTGGCCAAACTGCAAACTTATATCATTTTTGTTTATTTCTTACCTTTTGTACAAGAATGATCCTCCCAGAATTTTAACATGGTCCCAGCAGACTCCAGGGGAACCTGGAAGAATTCCAATTGTTCCTGAAAATCCATCTTTTTACCAGTAGGCCTGGAATCTTTACCTCCCATCCTCGCACAAATGTTTTGAATCTTTTAACTGAAGAATGTTCAACCTCTCATACTAGAGATTTCTTTCAAATTCCTAATGTTCCCAGAGAATGATCAATCCCCTACTGCTGGGGATTTCTTGTGAACTTCAAAGTTTCCAGAGTTTCTGGAGAAGGTTCAATCCTCCTTACTGAAGATTTCTCACCAACTCCAAATTTCCCAGAGAAGTTTCAACCCCCCTTACTGGAAGTTTCTTAACAACTCCCGACTCTGAAGTTCCCCCAATTACCGAGGGAATTCCCTGGGCAGTACTATGAGGATTGACCTTCCTCAACCATCCTACCTTAGTCCATGCATGAAGTTTTCCTGACCAACCACGGTTTTTATTCTTCTTTTAGCACCATTCTTACTGTATTCAAATGTAAATAATCTCAGGTTTTTCACAGATCTGTGAGAGGTTGGACCCCCAGGCAGAGTAGGCCACCTAGAAAGCTAGATGGGGTATCTCCTCCTCTTCCTGGGGTGTCCCCCTCCAGCAGGCGTATAAAACCTGGACAAGCCCCCAAATTGTTAGAAATGGCTCGTAGGAATTTACCAATCCAAACAAAGGATGGACATGGGAGACACAGATGACAGAGTATGAGGCTTTAATTTTCTTTTTGCAAAAAGTGTGACCTTCCCATGTGCAAGTGGAGAGAGGCACATTGAAAAAGTGGGAGGTATCGACTTAAATTTCTAAGCTGCAGGCCCCTCCCCTGCCTTTTCCTATTGGCAGGACACGCAATCTTCCCGATAAGGTCTAAGGGATTGGCTCAGGGACAAGTTTATAAAAACATCATTACCTTTATCCATGCTTTCCCTTTCTGCCTTTGTCTGGTCAGTTGGTCAGGTAAAGTGTGAAAAATGTAAAGATCTGCCACCTTGAACAATGTGCCACTGCTACTGCTAGGTGACACTCACACTACATATGAATGGACTGTGACTTTCTGAATGGTGAGCTACAATAAATCTTTCCTCTCTTATGTTGCGAATGTTGGGTATTGAGTTACAGTAATAAAAAGGTAACCAAGGCAGAAACTGGTACCAAGGAAGTGGGGTTGTTGCTGTGACTTTACCTGACCATGTGGTTTGGAAGCTTTTGGAACTGGTTTGTGGAACAAGTTTGGAAAAGTTTGAGGATGGTGGATGGAGAAGTGTTGGATTGATCTCGGCCAAGCTTTATGGAAGATTCTGGTTGGAGCTCAGAAGACAAGAAGGCTCATAAAGTGTGACTTGGAAAGGCCAGGCTCAAGAAGTTTCAGATGGGAAGGAGAGCTGGATCTTTAAGTGGGCTAAAATCCATGCATGCTATGCTCTGGCCAAAAGTTTGTCAGCATTTTGCCCTTGTCCACAGACTTTGGTTAAAACTGAGGTGAAGGGTGGTGGGCTGCTTGCTTTGGTGCAGGACGACTCACAGCAGCCTGATGTTGAGGGTGTTACTTGGATACTACCCGCACCGTTTAGCTGTGTCTGTGGTGAAAGAGATAAATGGCAGAGAAAATGGCATGAAAATTTTGTAGTACCAGCCTAAAATGGCCTGCAGTGACAGGACCAAAGGGCACAGGGAAGTCAAAGAGATTAGCATTATAAAGAAGCCAGATACTTACTATCAGGACTTTAGGAAGGATGCCTTGAGGGCATTTCAACAAGACACTAACCTTTACCAACTCAAGGGTGAAGAGGCAAAAGACTGCCCTGTGAAGCGTATCCCAGGGCCAAAGAGAAAAATGTGTGCCAAAGATCAGTGGCCTAGAGTTCAACCATGTAAGATCTCAGAGACTTCTATAGCATTTGTTCAAGGGGTCCAGGATATTGCCTAAGTCAGTGGTAGTTTTTGGTGATGTCCACTCAAACCTGGCTTTACAGGCTTGCAGAGTGTGAGAGTTGTGGGTTCATGGAGGCTTCCACTCAGACTTCAAAGGAAGGTCTTGGGGGCCAAGCAGTGTACCCCTGGGAGGGTAGTCTGTAAAGTCGTGAAGCAGAAACCTAAGATACAATGTAGAGCCTGAAAATTTGGAGAAGCCAGGAGCATCAATCATCCCCTGAGGAAAGCTGCAGGCTGTGAGCAGAACCAGCCCAATGAAAGAAGATGGAGGATGCAGCCAGCAGTGATGCTGTAGGGGCAGGGCCTCCCAAGCCCTGTGGAGTTAATGCCTGCCACAATTTACCCTGGGTTCTGAACTCAGAGGTGCCCTCCTATGTTTAGAACTTGTTTTGGTCCAGTTGCCTTTTATCCTCTTACTCTTCCCCTTATGGAATGGGAATATTTACCCTGTGCCATTATATGTTGGAAGTGCTTAACTCGTTGGTTTTGGTTTGCCTTGCATCACAGAAGGAACTTTGGACTTTTTAACAGTGTTAGAACTGTTAAGACTTTGGCAACTCTTGGAAAAGGACTGAACGCATTTTGCTTAAGAAGGTAGATATGAGTCTTTTGGAGGCAAGGGACAGAATGTTGTGGTTCAAATCTGGAATATTCTCTCAAAGGCTCATGTACCTATGGATGCTGTGTACTATTGGGAAGTAGGGCCTGGCTGTAAGGGGCAGGTGCTTGGGACTTGACCTGGGTGTGTGTGTGCTGGTTTTACTCTTCCTTAGAGATTAGTCTCAGTTCTGCCTTGCTGTGGGGATGCCTGTCACCTGGAGCACTGGCTCTGGCTCTGGCTCTGCCATGTGATTGCACCATTTTTCAGAAGCCCACCTGTGAATAAACTCTGAGCTTTGGAAACTGTATTAGTTTGGGTTCTTTCAAAAGGAAGAATTTACAGAAATTATAACAAAAATGTTCTATTTGGAAGGCTTACAAATCTGAGGATAGAGATAGTCCAAGATTGTGGTCTGCTTGGGAAAGAGCTGGAGTGTCCAATGGCTACTCAGCCACAAAGTAGACATCTGTCTGGGACTGCAGGGCAGCTGATAAGATTCTGCTGCAGGCCTCGGTTGTATGAAAAACAATGGTGAAGACCAGAGACTGAAGATTAGCGACAGGCACAAGCTGAGACTGAAGTGAATCTGTGATGAAGATCTGCAGCATGTAGCAAGTTGGCATCCATACACAATTGTGAAGGCGAGAGCTTTCCCAGAGGACTGGAGAAAGCAGGGGCCCAGTGAGGCTCTCTCAGAACCTCTGCCTTCCCCAGGCAGGGTGTGCATTTGCCCCTCCACACGCCTTCTTCTCCCACCCTCGATTCTCCTCTTCTGGAGATTCTCCATGGCTCCATCACTGCTCGGGCTCCATGCACTCAGAGGGACCTGAGTCCAACTTTCTGGCTGTGCTCCTGTCCTCCCCAGGGCACTCATGACTGCCACCTCACCCAGAGGGTAGTGGCTTACACTTGCATCTGTCCAACGCACAAACCCTGGACGTGTGACCCCAACTGCCCTGGACATTCAGTGGGAATCTATGTGCCCTGTATACTGTAGTCCTCCTACAACTTACTTTTCTATAATACCTAATTAATTTAGTGGCTTTTGACAATCTCATGAAATAAAGCTTGGGGAAGCCACTGTACTTCTAACTGGGTACACGGATAGTGACTAATTTTGCCACTCACCTAGTCTCACTCCTAGGCATGTCCACATCTCCGAGGCATCTTCTTCTTGACTTGCCTGCCCATCCTTGTCACTTCCAAGTGCATCCTCCATGTACTTGGAACCTGGGAGCCCCTGTACTCCCAGCTCCCCCTTTTCACACTCTGTACCATTGCCCAGCTGAGCTGTGCCCCCTTTCATGGAGAGTTGAGCACAACCACTCCCTCTGTTCTTGGTGCACTGGTTTCTCTTACATATACACATCTCATGTGTCACCAGTTGCAGGTCCTCACATTAGAGCCCCAGCTCCTCAGCACAGGAGCAGGTCTCTCCACTTTCAGCCTGAAGAGCCACTTAACCTCCTGCTTCACTTTCTACCCATTCAAGACTGCTTTGGCATTCCCAGATAAGAACAAGGGTTTGGTCTGTGAGGCTTGTTCAGTTACTTCTTCCTTAAATGCGTGTTTCTTTTCTCTGTCCAGTTGACTTCTCCTTATTGGTTATGACCCAACTCAGGTCAACCTTATGCCTTGAAATCTCCATTATTTTCACTGGTAGAATTGTCACCTGTCCTGGTTCTCCAGGAACAATTTGAAATATAAATTGAGTTTATCATTTAACACCTTCATTGAAGATGAGCTGGGTGTGGTGGCACATGCATTGAAGTCTAGCATCAAGGAGGTTGAGGCACGAAGATTGCATGTTCCAGGACAGCCTGGGGTACACAGCCTGTTGAAGACCAGCTTGGACTACATAATGAAACCTTGTGAGAAGAAACCAACCAACCGATTACCCGAGATATCTCCTCTCTTGCCCTTATTCACTGGTGGAGGCATTTCTTGCATTCCTGGCACTTTGGAGGCCCTAACTAAATGCCAGGTATTTGTGTTTGCTCAGATGTGGCCCCTGCCTGGGCGCAGGGAGTTGTAGTCTGGGCGAGGAAGGAGAGGAGCAGCCAGGTGAGACCAAGGGAGTTGGCCGCTGAGGGGTTGGCACTGGCAAGGCAGGAGCTCAGACAAAGGATCTGGGGAGTGCCCATTTTTGTCCTGAGTAACTTCTCAGAGGGTGTGCTCTACCTGGGTGCAAATGAGGAGTCCAGGACGGGTCCGGGAGTATGGGGGGAGGATACGTCTGGCAAGGCAGACAGGAAAGGAAGAAGGAGGAAAACACACAGGTGCAGGGAGTGATAGAACAGACAGTCGTGGGGAAAAAGAATTCTTAGTCACTTCTTTGTTGCTGGGACGTAGCATCAGCACCCCACCTACAAGGGATGAGAGGATTATTTTAGCTCATAGAATCAGAAGGTCTCAATCCATTCATGGAGTCTGGCAGTGAGAGGAAGAGTGTGGTGGGGAACAGGTGCTTATGGCACCACAAGAGGAGTAGTCAGGGCCTTGGGGAGAAGCTACACAAGAGTATGTCCTTCCAGGCCACGCCCTCAGTGATATCCCCTTGTGACAGTGTACTAAAAATCTAACACTTGGCACATTTTTGTAATTTTGTGACTTTCTGTAACCAGGTTGTGAAATGATATAACACAGATTGCCAGTATACTATCGTGACTCCATTGCGTGGTGATTATGATATTCAGGTTATGTGTTGGCTGTGTGAGTTAGAGTTTACTGTATAAGTTAGAATTTACTTTGTAAGTCAACTTGCTGTGAGTTCATCTTCCTGGGCCCTGTCCGTTTCACCTTGGGCCTTGCTTGTGCGCTTATCAGGATGGCTCTAGAGTCTTATGATAAGGTCAGGGGCTTCACCTCTTCCCCCTCCCTTGCCTCCATGGCAGCCTGCCCAGAGTCACATACTTCACATCAGGAACAGCCCGCCAAAAGTCAAACGTAGCCCACCAAAGATAATGGCTACATGTCAGATCATAATGGCTGCTTCATAATAATAGGACAGCCAGCCAAGAACAATGGCTAGGTGTCGGGTTATGATTGGTTGCTATGTATGATGTATGTGATGATGTAAAATCCTCTATATAAACTTTGTGTAAAACTTGCTTGGGGCTGCTCTCTGATGACTTTCGCAGAGTCCAGGAACAGTCTGGCTGCTGGTTGTAATAACATCTCAGCTGACAAAAAAGAAAAAAAAATCTTACTTTGTCCCAAATGGCAACTGGTGGTCTCTTAATTTTGACCTATAACACCCTCCTGACCTAGCCTCACCTCCTAACAACACGAGTGAGATCCAAATTCTCAAATTTGTTAGAATATAGGTATCCAAAGTAATTTCTTATAACATTCTGTATTTCTGCAGAGTCTGTTGCAATTTCACCCTTTTCATTTCTAAGTAAGCTAATCTGTGCCTTTTCTTTTTCCTTCTTGGTGAGTTTAGCTAGAGGTTTGTCAATTTTGTTTATTCTTTCAAATAACCAGCTCTTTGACTCATTAATCATTTATATTGTCTTTTTAATTTCAATTTCATGTATTTCAGATCTGATCCTCATGATTTGTTCTCTTCTACTGCCTTTTTTGTTAAGTTGTTCTTGTTTCTCTAGATTCTTAAGGTGTATCATTAGTGAATTCATTTGTGACTGTTCTGTTCTTTTGTTGTGTTCATTTATGGCTATGAATTTTCCTCTGAGTACTGCTTTCATTGTGTCCCACAGATTTTGATAGGATGTACTTCCATCATCTTTTAACTCTATGAAGTTTTTGATTTCTTGTCTGATTTCTTCTGTGGTCCACTGTTTGGTCAGTAGTAAGTTGTGAAGTCTCCATGTATGTGTGTATTATCTTCTGTTTCTGCTGCAGTTAAGTTCCAGTTTTACTCCACTATGGTCTGAGAGTATACAGGGAATTGTTTCTATCCCTTTGTACTTGTTTAAGCATGACTTATATCCTAAGTTGTGGTCTATTTTAGAAAATGTTCCTTGTGCTGCTGAGAAGAACGTGTAATCAGTTGATGTTAAGTGGAAAACTCTGTAAACATCTGTTATGTCTAAGTTTTCTATAGTGTCATTCAGAAATTGTACATCTTTGTGGATTTTTTGTCAGGTTGATCTATCTTCTTGTGACAGTGGATTATTAAAGTTACCTACTATAATTGTATTGAGGCATATGTGTCTTTCCAGGTGTAATAATTTTTGGTTTATATAATTGGGTGCTCTAGAGTTGGAGACATATATATTGATAATTGTGATTTCTTCTTGTTCTAGTGTTGCTTTAATCAGTATATAGTGGCCATCTTTGTCTCTCTTCACCTGTTTTGTTTTGAAATATGATGAGTCTGAGACAAATATAGCTCCCCCTGCTTGTTTCCTAGGACCATTTGCATGAAATATTGAATTCCATCCTTTTATTTTCAGTCTACGACTTTCCTTGTGGGTGAAGTGCATCTCTTGTAGGCAGCAAATTGTGAGTTTCGTTTTTTGATCCAGTCAGCTAGTCTATGCCTTTTAATAGGTGAGTTCGGGCGATTCAAGTTTAGGGAAATTATGCAGGCATGTTTGGTGTGTCCTGCCATCGTTGTAGGTTTTCCACGTTGTTTACTGGCCTTCTTCTCAGCTCATTCCCCTCTAGCTGTTGTCTCTTTTTCTCTTTGGTCTCTAATGATGATAGCCTCTCTTTCGCTATCCAATTTTCCTTTAAGCATTCTCTGCAGTGGTGGTTTAGTGCCTGCATATTTCTTTAAACTTTCTCTGTCATGGAATATTTTAATTTCTCCCTCTAGTTTAAAAGATAATTTTGCTGGATTTAGTAGTCTTGGTTGGAATTTGTGTTCTTTTAATGTTTGAGTGACATTGCTCCATGATCTCCTGGCTTTTAGAGTTTGGGTTGAGAAGTCTGCAGTCATCCTGATAGGCTTACCCTTGTAGGTCACCTTCTGCTTTTTTCTTACCGCTTTCAGTATTCTCTTTTTGTGTTGGGTTTCTAGTACTTTAATTATGATGTGTTGGGATGAGATTCTCTTCTGATCCATATTGTTTGAAGTTCTATATGCCTGCAGTAGTTCAATATTTATTTCTTTTTTTAGATTTGGGGAATTTTCTTCTGCAATTTCCTTAAACATGACTTTTAAGCCTTTTATTTTGTCCTCAGTCTTCTCTTGGACTCCCATAATTCTGAGGTTATTTCTCTTTGAATCATGTATCAATCAGTTGTTGTAGTGGTTCACTTTCTTCCTTGTTTACCTTGCGTTCTTTATGGTCTTTCTGTTTCCGCTCTGACATTTTGTCTTCTCGGTCTGATATTCTATTTGGAAATTGTTCAAAATGGCTTTTCATTATGCCCTGTGTGTTTTTCACTTCCTGGATACCTGCATTTATTTTTATGTCTCTGTTGTGTTCTTCTTTCATTTCTTGTATTGCCTTCATTATCTTCTGGTTTATTTCTTCTTTGATCTCCTTTACTTGCTTCCCAGTCCTTTTTTGTAGCTTAGCTACGTCTTGGTGTAGCTAGGTCTTGGTGTATTTCCAGCTTCATTTCCTGCATTAATTCCTGCTTTAATTCCTGCTTTAATTCGATGTATTTCTGGGCCCAGAAGTTACCATCATTTTACCATTTTCATGTTTAGATTCTGCTTTTTCAGGATTCCTAGTATGCTCTTCTTTTGTGTCAAAACTTTTTGAAGGAGATTGATTTCCACTTTTCCTCATGGTTCTGTTGTCTCTGCTAGTCTCTGATTGGCTGTCCCTGGTTTTCTCCTAGGGGCTTTCCCCAGTACAGCTCTGCCCAGTGCTGGGAGAACACAGCCTCCACACCGACCCCTGTTGAGAGGGTCAGGGGAGATGGCAGCGAATCTCACCAGGCCTGTCCAGTGCGGCTCTGCCTGGAGCTGTGAGAGCACAACCTGAGATGGGCCTCCCCTCGGACCTCAGTGGTCTTGTTGACTCAGCTCTGCCTGGATCTTGGAAAGTGGAGCCTGCATGCACATGGACCTCCACAGGCCTGTCAGAAGCAGTTCTTCCTGGAGCTGCTTTTCCTTCTTTATAAAATGGCTCCTGCTTACGTCACTGCCTGTGAAGGCTGCCAAGCCTTGTTTCTGATTTGGGGTCTTGGCCCCGTTTCTAGGGGGAAGGCTCATTGCGTTTGTAGTACACACTACTCACGGGTTGGTTTTTCAGAGGCTGGGGCCGCCAGCTACCAACAATCCCACTTCTACAGATTCACGCTTACCTCAGGCTGTGGTTCTGGCTCCGGACTTTCCTCTGTCTATGGTCTGCGGGTGCCGGCAGCTCAGGACTGCCCCAAATCGGCTGCTTTTTTTCTCCTCTTCCAATAGGACTTCAGGATTTCTGATCCTTCTGCAGCCTCATGTCTGTTGTTGGAGTGCTCCATCCTCTCCCAGCTCTGTCAGATATTCCGGGCCCATGCTAGCTTTCTCCTTTGGCAGCTGCCTGCGGCGGCTTCCTGGGCTGCTGGAGTTCTCTCTCTCTCTCTCTCTCTCTCTCTCTCTCTCTCTCTCTCTCTCTCTCTGTTTTTGATGATCCTTTGGAATTTCTGACCTTCCCCTGACCTCCTTTGAGTTGTTGGGGATGCTCCTCTCTTTCCTAGCTACACTGAACACACTTTTTCTAACTAAATTCCACACCCCCCCTTTTTTTTTACGTGGGAAGATGAAGAGACCTTGTGAAGTGCTGTTACTTAGTCACCATCTTGACTGTGCTGTGCATTTGTTTATGAAACTGTCTTACAAGTGGGAATCAGATTCTACACAAATATTGACAAGCAGATAAGACAAAATAAACTGAGCCAGTTTTAAATCTAAAATAGCTTAAAGACATGATTAAATATGAAAAAGGCCTCATCTCTTTCCTGGCTCTTCAGACAAGGTCTGGCTTTGGTAGACTCTTTTCCATGGGAATGCCAAACTCCATTTCAAACACAAATCCATCCCAGGGCTTGGGAGCTGTGCCTCACCAGCCCCACCTGACAATGTCAGAAGAAGGTCAAATGTGTCTGAATAAGGAGGTGTTCTTCAAAATGATGTACAGAGAAGCAAGAAGCCAGAAGAGGAAACAGACATTCAGAGAAATGGACAAAACCTAATCTATGTCTAACAAAAGTTTCAAGAGAGAAATGAGCAGTAGAAAAAATATTTTAAGTTGATACACCAAAGTTTTTCTTAATCAGAGAAACTCATAAAAAATTCAATCCTGATGCAGGAATCTTAGTAAATATCTAGCAAAATAAAAACACCAAGAAAACTGAAAAAGATGTCAAAGGAGGCAGAAAAAATAGAATACTTAAAAAAATGCAACACAGTGGACTTTTGAATACTTATAAGCAGCAATATAAGGTGGAAGATGGTCTGAAAACACTAACGGTGTGAGGAGAAAAGTAACTATAACCAGAAAGTGTGTACACTTAGCCAAAGTATTTTTGAAGAAAGAGTAGAAGTAGCTTTGCATTTAGAAGTAATGAGAAGTCTTGTCACCAGCTGAGCATCACTACATAAATCCCAAGAGATGTGCAATATGTAGGAGAAAATAATGTTTAAGTATAAAGTAATATATATTGTTATAGCAAGACTGTAGCTTAAAAATTAATGGCTATAATCAAAATAAGAAGAATAAGGTACATATTTTCTAACCAAAACAGAAAAAACAAAAAGGATAGGAAGGGAAACACAAGACTAAACTAACAACATACACATCATAAGATAAATATACACAAATATGTTACTAATTATTGTAAATGTGTATGGTCTCCCTGTTACAATTAATAATGTAAAATAAAAATGGGACTATTAAGCCATACTTCTATTTATAATCTATGTGATTTTTTGCATCCGAGAAACAAGAATGAAAAATTAAAAATAAAATGATAGAAAATTCTGTTAGGAAAATCCTTCCAAAATAAAACTAGATCTGCTTTAGACGAGATTGAGTAAACTACAAGGGAAAAAGTATTTTGGAATATAAACAAGATTCTTACATAATGAAGAATCTCAATTCAATAGATTTAGATTCAACAATTCTGAATTTTAACCAACCAATACATCCTCATATCAAACACAGATGACAACCAAAGGAGAAAACAGGAATGCAGCAGAATACTGGGGATTTTTGTACACATATTTACTAGGTGTATTTGTCTACTTATATCTAACTTTAAGGCATTTTGAATGCTTTTTAAATTTTAAATCATTGTTAGTAAGTTTTATAAATAGGCAATTTGAATTTTGAATATCTGCAAATAAAATCATGTAGTATTTTTAAATATATGAAATATTTTTAAAAATTGAGCTCAAACTAGCATCTGAAACAAGCCTCAGAAATGTTTAAAAGATTAACAATTATTTGTGGTAGGCTCAAGACAGCAACAGCAGAGGACCCCTGCCTGTGTCCTCCCTCCTGGGCTGCTCCAGGTAAAGAGCCCAACTCCACTCCATTTCACCCCATGGGAATCCAGTCCGGTGTTGTGCCTTCCCCTGATTGGTCTGTTGCAGAGGACCAGGGCTAAGTCACCCTCCCCATTGGCCTTTCTAATCAAAGTGACAGCCTGGTCACCAGCTCACCCATACACTCAGGCCAAATGTAAGCTTGTTACAAGCCATTGAGTTTTCACAGCTTTATTACAACACAGATGACTCATATTCATAGATGTCTTCTGATCAAAATGAAAATAATTTTAAGTAAACAATAAAAATAGCTTTAAAATCCCATATATGGAAAAAAATAAATATCCTTTTAAAGAATTTGAAAATCAAATAAAAATGATAATGAAAATTAGAAAACTTTTACCTATAGAAAATATGCATCAAATTTTTTAGACTGCTGTTAAGGAATGTGTTTTAACCTTAAATGCGTGTGGTAGGTTGGGTGTGACCCCTGGTTGGAGCCCTTGCTCAGTGGGTGCGAGGCACGGCTCAGAGCCTCCCAGGCAGACTGGTGTGAGCTGAAGCCCAGCCTGGGCCACACACAGTGAGTTCAGGACCAGCATGAACTATAGCATAAAACCAGCTCAACAAATAATCAATCAATCAATGTTTGTGATTGAAAAGGGAACAAATAAGTGTTTAATTTAAAACTTTGAAAAATCACCAAAGGCACACAAAGAATGCAAGAGGAAGGGAAAGCAAAGGCTTAAATATACATTTTCTACAGAAACAGATGTACACTGGAGCGACACACCAAAGTGAAAGATGTCTTTTGAAAATTCAACCAGACTGAAGTCCCACTTCCGAACCTGCTCCCCAGCGCTTCTCTGCACTTCTTTGTAAAATTCAAGGGGCAGAGAGCATCACTGAGCAGTTTACTAAGGGTCTCTGTTCTCATCTGAAGTGACACTATGCCTGGCAGGGTCCTCAACCTCTGCCAACCCCTGGGGATAGGGACTGGTTGCCCAAACGCCTCTACAGCAAGAATTCTATGGTGGGCAAAGCCAGAACTCCCCTGATACCTGCCTCCCTCTAAGTCACTTCCAACCACTGACCCCATCCGCTTCTTGGCAAAACTCCCATGGCCCACACTGTGCTATGGTTAAGCCTAAGATCTCCCTTGGGGCAAAACCTCAGTGCAGAGGTTCTCATACCTACAGGAAATGTACTAAGTTTCATTTAGAAAAAAATCTGATAAATTTCCTGATATAGATTACTGAGAAATTGATTTTTACAGAAATATAATTTAAAAAAAACATGTGAGAAAAAACTATTTCTAATCAGATAAACATCAATTTTATGAATGAAAATATATCAAAACATCCAAATAAAATGCTATTGAACCTAAATGAGCAATGTGAAAAAAGATAATTCATCATGACCAAGTTAAAATTATTCCAGAAATGAAGTTTTGGTTTCACTAACAAATCAATCAGCATAATCCATTGCATTACATTGTTAGTTTGAAGGAAAACTGATTATGTAGGCAACTCAATACTTTGCAAAAACGGTAATATTAGCATGCATTCATTGTGTCTAATAAAGATCCATTGAGCACGTTTTTAAAATACCAATTAAAATGAGTATAAGTTCTAAACAGACACTGCAACAAAAGCTACACACATGACAATTACCTGTATAAAAATTTAACATCATTAGGAATTAGAATTTACATTAAAACAGTGATGAAATATCACTGCACATCTATTAAACTACTTAAAACAAAAATAAAAAAACCCACTTGCTTGCCGTACTAATCATTGACTAGAGTTCCCAGCCACGGGGGACTCTCCTGGATTCCTGGTGGATATGCTAAGTGGTACAGCTACTTTGGAGGAAGGCTTGGCACCATCCATCATCCATCTGGTACACAGATTGCCTTTCTAGACACCACCCAATTTAGCTAAAAATGTATGGTCATAAAAAGCCAATAGGCAAATATTCATAATGGATTTATTCATAAGCATTCAAAAAACTAGAAGAGACCAAGATGTCCTTCAATCGGTAAATGAACAAAGTATGGCATATTCAGGCCACAGGCTGCTTTGGGAAACAAAGGAATGGGCTATCAAGGTATGGAAAGAGATCTGAATGCATATTTTTAGATGAAAAAAGCCTAAAATGGCTG
This sequence comes from Ctenodactylus gundi, assembly GCA_004027205.1. Lineage (NCBI taxonomy): Eukaryota > Metazoa > Chordata > Mammalia > Rodentia > Ctenodactylidae > Ctenodactylus > Ctenodactylus gundi. The sequence continues at coordinate 52,184 of PVKB01003904.1, read as the reverse complement.
CACACTGTGTGATTACATTTACATCCCAGTAGTGAAAAGCCTATCAGGGAGACAGAAAATGGACCTCAGGAGTGTGTGTGGTGGTGTTGGTGGTGGTAGTGGGGAGGAGTGGTGGAAAATGGCCAAAGCCTGAAGATATCTTAGCCAGGCAAAAATACTCTGCATGATACTATAACAATGTATGTGTGACCTCACTCTTATCAATAACCATTGACTTTACAGTGTAAGTAAACCTTTGTGCACGTGTATTTAAAGAAGTCATCTAGGAGGCTGGAGGAATTCCAGGATGAAACAAGGTAACTGTACTATACAGCGTTACAGAAGGATGAAGCTCCCTCTCTGAAGAATGAAGGGAAGAGAGCAGACTTAGTTTGGAAGTGAGAGGCATCTCTGAATAAAAACATAAGAAACTGTATATCCACCAGCGGTAAGCAAGAGCATATTAGGAAAACTAGGGAATAGAATAGTCCATGTGGCAAAGAAAGCAGTTGGAAAAGTCAGTATGAACTTGTGTCTAGCTTAGCGTGGTGGATACAAGTGGGTACACATAGAAATATTCATAGACATGTGTGTGTGAGTTAGTACATAGCTACACACTTACTTGCCCTGTCAGCTAAAATGACGTAGGAACAGTGACATGACCTAGCAGCAGTAATACGTGCACCTAGGCCTAGATTTTGGCTTATAATATAAATTTTTTAGTAAACAGAATCAAGTATCCCTAGACTGGACAGGAAATATCAAGATGAGACTGGAGCCTCTTGTAGCTCCAGAAAGTAAGAAAGTGATGTCAAATGTACATCCTTTAACACACACACACACATGCGCGCGCGCGCACACACACACACACACCCACATCACAGAGAAGTGGAGTATCAGGAGACACCAGGAAACAGCTAAGATGTCACACAAGACCAATGCTTGAATAAACTGAGCCCAAAAACACATAAAGTAGCAGAAGATTGTAACTCAAAACATAAATAAATATTCATGAGTTGGTACTGATATAAATTAATACACAATAGAATAATAAATAGGTGAAAGATAATAGAAAAACTTTTCCGCAGAAAAATTCCAAATAATTTATGCAAATACTTCTCCCTCAAGGAGGCAGAACATACCTCCCTGGGTTCTCTGTGTGGGCTTCGTGTGCAGACTCTTTTCTAAACAGCACAGGAAGGAGGGGTAGGACAAAACTGCTTCACAGTGATAAATTGTGTTGATACTATGTGTCCTTTGCATGATGTGATGAGAAAGACCCTTTACCTGTGTGGTTTTTCTTCCAAAAACCCATTACTCCAGTCTAATCATGACAGCACATCAGACAATCCCAGCTGAAGGGCATTCTTCAAACTCCCTGCCCAGTCCTCCTGCAGCCACTCTGAGAATGCAAAGCAGGAGCTGAGAAATACCAGGAAACGTGCTATGCTAGTGAAGATGTGGGCAGTCAGGCTTGTCATCTGCAGGAACTCTTTCTATGACTTTGACAGCTTTTCTGTAAATCTGTTATAGAGCTGTTTTAAAAACAAAAGCTCATTAGCAATATATACACTATATATCCATCATATAGTCACTTTAAAATGTTTATTTATGATAAGAAGTTAATAGAGCAGCAAGGCAGGTTCATTAGACGTTGGAAAACCACTCATGAGGACTGCAGTACTCAGATGCAGGTTGACCACTGCCCAACGGTGGGAAGGCAACTCAAGGAGAGTGCATCAGAAGAATGCTTGGTCCTGGCACTGCTTACAGCCCAGGTCCAGAGAAAGCCCATCTTGGGGAAAGTTCAACTTCCCCTGAGGGAAGAAGTCAAGTGTCAGGCTGCCCAGCTGTCAGCCACTACCCAGACCCCACCTGTCCTAGCTCTCCTCCTACTGGATGAAAGAGCCAAGAGAGGGAGACATTAGCAGCCGAGCAAGGGAGCTGATGAGGCCGCCCAGGAAGGCCCGGGCCAAAGTCACCTCCAAATTATGTATTTATGTATAGTTTGCTTTATGAACACTTATTACAAGCACTATTAGGGATCTGCACTGTACTGCCAGAGTTTTGTACGACATTCAACACAAAAACTCAGTAATTATGAGAAAACAAAATAATATATTCCCAAAGTTTATAACTCTCCAACAGCTGATGTCATGAGAAATGAAGTGGAAAAGATTCAGAAGAAATCGCGAAAACCAATTTGCTAGAATATTTGAAGAGGTCCAACAAGAAATATGCAAATGTAAGAGGATATAAACAAAAAAAGATGAATAAGATGTTCAATGAACTTCTAGGTAACTCTAAAAGTCGTGGGAATGATGGGAGTCAAGTGAAGGCTAAGAAGGATACTAAACGTATAAAAATTTTATCTTCAAAAGTATCATAGAAAGCTTTTCAAAATAGAGTCTGAAATGGATGTCCAGATAAATGAGGCACTTAGAACCACAAGTAGGTAAAGCCAGGTAAGCTCCTCTCCACAAGTATCATAGTCAAATTCATAAATCCAAAAGAAAGAGACAATACTGAAAACCATTGGACCAAATATCAATGTAACTTATAAAGGCAAGCCTGCTAGAATAACAGCATGTTTTTCAGTATAGACTTAAAACGCCAGGGAAATTTGAAGTGAAGTATTTTAATCCCTAAAAGAAAACAATAAGCAATCCCAATCTTTATGTCTTGCAAAATTATTGTTCGAAATAGACAGAGAAGAGTTTCCTCGTGGAGTTTTTGGAGTCCTCCATGTAGATAATCATATCGTCTGCAAATAAGGATAGTTTAACCTCCTCCTTTCTGATGTAGATTCCCTTTACTTCACTTTCTTGTCTGATTGCTATGGCCAGTGTTTCAAGGACTATGTTGAATAAAAGTGATGAGAGTGGGCAGCCTTGTCTTGCTCCTGATTTGAGAGGGAACGGTTTCAACTTTTCTCCATTTACTATGATATTTGCAGTAGGTTTAGCATATATGGCTTCTATGAGTTTGAGGTAAGTCCCTTCTATACCTACTTCTCTTAGAGTTTTTATCATGTAAGGGTGCTGGATTTTATCAAAATCTTTTTCTGTATTAATTGATATGATCATGTGGTTTTTCTTTTTGCTTTTGTTGATATGGTGTGTTACATTGATTGATTTATGTATGTTGAACCAGCCTTGCATCACAGGGATGAAGCCCACTTGATCATGGTGTAGGATCTTTCTGATTACTTGTTGGAGTCTATTTGCCAGAATCTTATTAAGGATTTTTGCATCTACATTCATTAAGGATATTAGTCCAAAATTTTCCTTCCTGGTTAAATCTTTGGTTTTGAGACTAGAGGGATACTAGCCTCCAGAAATGAGTTTGGAAGTATTCTTTCTCTTTCTACTTCATGGAACAGTTTGAGAAGGATCGGAGTTAGTTCTTTCATAAAGTACTGAAAAAATTCTGCTGTGAATCCATCTGGTCCTGGACTTTTATTTGTAGGTAGAGCTGTTATTACTGCTTCAATCTCTCTGTGTGTAATGGGGTTGTTCAAGATTTTTATGTCTTCGTCATGTAATTTTGGTATTTTGTATATACTAGGAAGTCATCTATTTCTTCCAAATTCTCTAAATTGTTAGAATGTAGGTGTGCAAAATAATTTCTCATAATATTCTGAATTTCTGCATAGTCTGTTGTAATTTCACCCTTTTTATTTCTAAGTGCATTAATCTATGAAACTCTTGGAAATAATAAACAAATTTAGCCAAATTACAGACCACAAAATCAATACTAAAAAATCAATAACTTTTCTCTACACTAACAACAATGCACTGAAAAAGAGCTCAGAAAAACAATCCTGTTCCCAGTTACCCAGCAAAAAAATGAAATACCTAGGAGTATACCTAACCAAGGAAGTAAAAAACCTATATAAAAAAACTGCATTGCACTGAGGAAATAAGTCATAGGTGATACCAGATAAATGGAAAAACATCCCCTGTTCTTGGATAGGCAGAATAAATTTAGTCAAAATTATGATACTGCCGAAAATGATATATAGATTCACTGCAATTCCTATCAAAATACCAACAATTTTTTTCAAGGAACGTGAAACAATAATCCTTAAATTCATATGGAACCAAAAGAGACCTAGAATAGCCAAAGTAATCCTGAGTAACAAAACCAAAGCAGGAGGCATTACAATACCAGACATCAGGCTGTACTATAAAGCAATAGTGGTAGAAAGAGTTTGCTATTGGCACAAAAACAGATAGACCAGTGAAACAGAATTGAGGATGCAGAGACAAACCCAAATACCCTCAAATACTTAATCTTCAATAAAGGAGCCAAAAGCATACACTGGAAAAAGGACAGCCTGTTCAACAAATGGTGCTGGGAAAACTGGTCATCCACATGCAGAAGAATGAATCTACACACACACCTCTCACCATGCACCAAAATCAAATCAAAGCGGATCAAAGATCTAGACATTAAAAGTGAAACACTGAACCTTCTAGAAGACAAATTAGCAAAATATCTACAAGACAAAGGTGTAAGCAAAGGCTTTCTCAATAAGAGACCAGAAGCAAAAGATCATCTCAAATTAAAACGTTTCTGCACAAGAAAGGAAATTACCAACATTGTAAAAAGAGAACCAACAGAATGGAAAAAAATATTCAACACCAACACCTCAGAAAGGAGGCTCATAACCAGAATATTGAGGGAACTGAAGAACTTTAAGTTCCCCAAAATCAACAACCCTATAGAAAAATGGGCAAAAGAAATGAAGAGGCAGTTCACTGATGAAGAAGTTCAAATGACCAACAAATTATATGAAAAGATGTTCTCTTAGCCATAAGAGAAATGCAAATCAAAACATCGCTAAGATACCACCTAACTCCGGAGAGACTGGCCTATATCACGAACTCAAGCAACAATCAGAGCTGGCGAGGCTGTGGAGAAAACGTAATCCTCCTGCACTACTGGTGGGAATGTAAACTGGTACAACTGCTATGGAAAGCAGTATGGAAGTCTCTCAAAAGATTGAAAATAAATATCCCCTTTGATCCAAAGATACCTCTCCTGGGAATATTCTCCAAAGACTTAAAATCAACACATAACAGAGATGCATGTCTACCCATGTTCATAGCAGCACAACAAACAATAGCTAAAATGTGGAAGTCACCAAAATACCCATCAACAGACCAGTGGATACAAAAACTGTGGTATTTATACACAATGGAATACTATGCATCTATAAAGTCAGATAGGTTGGAGGCTTTTGTAGAAAAATGGAGGCAACTTGAGACCATCATGCTTTGTGAAGTGAGTCAGAAGCAGAAAGTAAAATATCGAATGATTTCTCTGATATGAGACACCCAGATCACAGCTATCTCATGGAACTTAATGTGGAAAATAATGGGAACTCGGTGGGTGGGGTGGGTAAGGGGAGGGCCAAAGGAGAGAGGGAAAGGTTTTGTAACCTTGCCAAGATATGTATGTGCACACAATACTCAAGATCACTGTAAACTTCAAATTTTGTACTGATATGTATCAATAAAATGGGGGAAATTTGACAGAGAAGTAAAAACCTTCTATGACTAAAATGATCTAAAAAATACATGATCACCAAACAAATGTTGCCAAAAATTCTTGATGGAATTATAAACACAGTTGGCAAGGTCAACCAAAGAGAGCAAAGGAAAGGCTACAATTAACTGCAAGAGTAAACACAAAGAAAATCAAAATCAAAACTGAAAAAAAAATGTGATGACAGGAGTCAGAAACTACTAGTCAATAATAATGCTGAACATGAATGGTCTTAACTCCCCAATCAAAAGAGAGAGACTGAAGGACTGGATCAAAAATAAAGATGCACCTCATCCACAAAGAAACACACCCACTGAAAGCAAAAGGATGGAAAACAACTGGAGCCCTAAAGCAAGCAGAGGTAGCTCTCCCAATTTCAGGCAAAATGGACTTACAGCCAAAACTGTTCAGAAAAGACAAAGAAGCTTACTACATACTGAAAAAGGGACCAATTCACCCAACTTCATAAAATGAGTATTTTTGACATAAAAGGCCAGCTGTATATCATCTTAGTAGTAGTGGGGGACCTTATTACTCCCTTCTTGTAAATAGGTCAATAAAGTCAAAACTCAACAAAGAAATAACAGAGTTGAAGCCAGGCCTGGTGGTGTATATCTGTGAACCCAGCCCTTGGGAATCTGAGGCAAGAATATTGCCATGAATTTGAGGCCATCCCAGGCTACATAATAAATATGGGACTAGTCTAAACTGTACAGTGAGACCTTGTCCTCCCATTTCCCTCCAGTAAAAGAAATATCAGAGTTAAACCACCCTATTGAATAAAGAAGCCTAGTAGGTTTACGTAGTGTTTCTTCAACTATAGTAGATTATATATTCTTCTCAGCAGCCCCCAGGACTTTCCCCAAAATAGACTGTATCTTTGGGCATAAAGCAAAATGTGTTTATTCACATCAATGTGAAAAATCAAAGCAATCAATTGCATTCTATCCGATCACAACAGAACAAAATTAGGAATCAATAGCAGAAACCCCACAGAAACTGCACAAACACAAACAGGTTAAATAATACATTGCTGAATAATCAATGAGCATAGAAGAAATTATGGAAGAAAGTATAAAGGTCCTGAAATCAAATGACAATGGCTGTACAATACTTCAAAACCTGTGCTGCACAATGGAAACAAGTTTAAGAGAGAAGCTTATAGTGTGTTAACATTAGAGCAATAGCATATTACAAAGTCAATAATGTAATCCCAAGATCTAGAGAAGTAAGAATAGTTCAAATCTAAAACTCATAGAAGAAAATCACTATACCAAAAATAGTTATAGAGTTAATATAATAGCAATCAAAATATCAACAGCATTCTTCATATAAGCAGAAAAATAAATCCTAAAATTTATACAAAATCAGAAGACAACTAAAATAGCCAAAGCAATCCTGAGCAAAAACAGTGTTACAGAGAAGGTATTACAATACCAGATTTCAAGTTACATTACAAAGCGACAGTAAGAAAAATAACATGACATTGACGCAAAACTACACATGTGGACCAGTGGAATAGAAGGCACAGGAGTAGCTCCATGTCTCTTTAGCCATCTGATCTTTGACAACAGGACTAAACACACATTCTGGAGAAAAGAGGCTTTTGTACAAATGGTGCTAGTTACTCACATGTAGAAGAATGTTTCTGGACCTGTACCTCTCTCACCCTGTTTAAAAACCAAATCAAAATGGATTAAATATTGAGGTGTAAATACAGAAACACCAAACTTATGGAAAGATAAAATATCTAAAACACTTGCATGAAAAGACATGTTCAGCCACTATGGAGGGTTGGAAATTCCTCAAAAGGCTGAAAATAACCATTGCTTTTGATCCAGCAGTACCTCTTCTTATAATCTTCCCATAAGAGTTAAAAGTACCACATAAAAGAGATATGTGTATACCTATGTTCATAGCAGCACAGCAAACAGCAGCTAAAAATGTGGAAGGCACCAAAATACCCATCAACAGACCAATAGATTTTTTAAAAATGTAGTTATGTGCACAATGGAGTACTACTTGTCTATAAAGACAGATAGTTCTGAGGTTTTTGTAGGTAAATGGTTGCAAATTGAGATCACCATGCTCAGTGAAGTGAGTCAGATGCAGAAGGTAAAACATTGAATGGTTTCTCTAATAGGAGAAACCCAGAATACAGTCATTTACTAGAACGAGATGGGGGGTAGTGGGAGTTGGGGGAGGAAGAGGGTATGAGATGGTCATCACAAAAGGGAGGGGAAAGCGTTCGCAATGCTGACGTGCTATATGTGTTGACAAAATACGCAAGTCCATTATGTATTGCATATGTACATATGAAAAATGAAAAAAAACATATTCGAGAACTTCTTAAGCAGAACACCAATTATATGAGAAATAATGCCAAGGTTGAAATACATGGTATTGTATCAAATTAGAAATTTTTGCACAGTATAGGACACAATCGACAGAGTGATGAGACAACCTATAACTGGAATGAACTTTGCCAGCTAGTCTTCAGACACAGGACTAACATTAATTGAAAGAAAGAAAGAAAGAAAGAAAGAAAGAAAGAAAGAAAGAAAGAAAGAAAGACAGCCACTTCACAAAAAAGAATGAAACACAAAACAGAAGAAAACTGACCAAGTTTTCTTTCAATGAAGTAGAAACAGCAAATCAATATCATCAGTAACACCACAAGTGAGTATGAATTAAAACCACAATGAGGTGTCATTTAATATTCACCAGTCTAAAAATCTAATTTAAAAGTCAATATAACATTTTGTCAAGGGCATGTGAGATTCTCATATAATATCAGTACAACTATGAATTGCTCAAATTCTTTAAAAAATAAGTTGCCCAAACTTTAGTGCTAAAACTGTGCACTCTGCGACTCCTCAATTTTACTCCATTGAATAGCCTACGTACATGAATCAGGAAGTAGAAATGACTCTATATTTGCAATATAAGACCAAAGATCTGGAAACAACCCAAAGAGTTTACTCTTATGATGTGGTTGGATTTTGCTGCCAAAAATAAACAGATCCAGTGACACACAGCCACTACACACACACACACACACACACACACACACACACACACACACACAATATCTCAGGAACATTTTTTTAAAAGCAAGTCAAGAAAGTTATTTTTATGAGATATCCTTCAATTTACATCATTTAAAATATGACATACCAAGGAAAACAATATATTTATTGTAATGTGCAAGCATTTTTGATAAAATTGTGAAGAAATAATAAAAATTTTAATACATGAAATCTTTAAAGAAAGGTGACAGGGTACCCCTTCTCTAATAGGTCAGAAAAGGTCATGGCTTCTGTGTCAGCAGCAGCCTTTCTCCTTTCCTGGATTTATGTCTGTCCTACATTGTAATTGATTAGAATGAGACACATATTTCCCATACAAGTTACACCATGATGGAGGTGAGGATTCTGATGGTGGCTATTCAGAAGCCGTGAACCACAGAGTTGCCATGTACAGACACACACATTTCTACGTAATTTTTATCTGCTCAATATTAAGTGGAAACTATTGTTAAATTTTACTTTGAAAGCTTCACCAGACACTACATATAGAAAGTAGATCAGGCACAGTGGTAAAGTAATTATGCTCCTCATAATTATATTAAGAGTAGAGTACACTTCCTTAAAATCTATTTCAGGAATTGAATATGTCTTTTAAATCTTTTCCGTAAGAAGACATCTGATTCCTTTATTAGAAAACTGAGGAGAGCATCAAGTACCTTGCTTGAGTTGGAGCTCCGTGAGAGAGCTGTTCAGAGCACAGTTCCTCTCCTGACACAAACATGATTGTCCTTTGGGATTGTGCCCTCGGCTGCTCCAATCACAATAGCCTGTGCTTTTCAGACTCAGCAGTCTCCTGGTGTGGCCCACTGACTGAACGAGCCTCTTGAAATCATATAAATGACTTTTGCTGACATTTTCAATATCAGAGGAGATATCTTTTTATCTCAGTCTACATTCTAAAGAGTCACATAAACAACTTTTCTCTAGACAGGCAAGGTACTTTTATGTGGAAGAGGTGAATTTTATCTTCACTGCTCATTTCTTCAGAGACGGTGTTGAATACAGACACCCATATTTAGTGTCTTCAATTTGATGTGTTCTCAAATTTTAACTATTTTCTTCTTTACAAAATCAAAAACAGGGCCCATAATGTTGATTTGTGGGTATGACTGGATTACAAGCAAGGTTGCTGTAGAAAGACAGTCAACAGTAGGGTTGCTTGAATAAGGCAAAATTCACTTTTCTATGAAGTAATAACCAGAACAGTTAATTCGGGTTTTGTGAAAGGTCAATAGTGCTGAATGCCAAGTTCTGTTGCCCCCTGGGCACCACCTGCCCGCCAGCTGCTGAAGGGCTCCCAGAAGGCAGCAACTGCTAACACTTGCTGCCTCCACAATGGGGTGTGCTCTGCAGAATGCCACAGCTGCCGCCCAGGTTTTGCTCTCAGAATGCATTGCCTATTGTCTTCCATGGTCCTTGGCCTTGTCTCCTGAAGTTGCCCTTTGTGTCTTAACGCTCCAAAATCTAAATTGAAATGGGCACTGGGAACAAAATCCTCTGGAGGGGACTGCCACTTTCCATTAACAATCTCCTGAAGATGATCATTGGAAGCTTGGAGTCAGAGTCAGACCTGGGGCTTTTTCAGATACTGGTTCTTGAAAACATACATCTGTAGCCAAAGAGGTTGCCTCTAAATAGAGTTTCCATTCTCAAAACTTGGGTCCTTGTTTAATGGCTGTGTGTTCTGTCTTGTTTCTGTCCATTCACTGTGTCTGTTTTGAGCCACCTGAGACCAGGGTCTTCCACGGACACTAGCCTTCCTTTCTCTTTATGGCCCAGTGAGAGTCCAGCCCTTCAAGTGAGGTCTTGACAGGGGTTGCTATATAATGCTTCAAAACCACAAACCATACACTGCAAACACTGCTTCTTCACATATTTCCTTAAGAGCTTCATCATTTTTAAAGACTGCAGTAAAAGTGGTAACTGTTGACTCAACACACATCTGCAATCTAAGCTTTATCAACAAATTTTGTTAGAATGCGAATCGCCTTCCAGGATTTCACACACACACACAAAAAAAATTTTAACCAATGCTTTTCTATATAGTGGTCTCCAAATTCTTTGACACTGAGGGTTGATTTAAAGACCATTCTCCCAAGGATGGAAGGGAAGAGTACTTGTTGAACAGCAGTTTGTTGAAGGAGAGCTTCAAAATCATGAGCAGCAGCAGGTAGGAAGTGTTCCAACTCTTGTCAATCAGCAGCAGCAGCAGAAACGGTTAGGCGTGTCCTGACAGGAGGAGGAGCTTCACTTCTGCTCATCTCCTGCTTAGGCCTGTCTGTCCCAGCCGTTGGGTCCTTCCAAGATTTCTGATGGGTACCAGTCTGTGGCATAGGATTGGTGGCTCTCGTTCTGTCACATAAACAAAGCCATCAGCTAAAACAAAAACTGTTTAGAGCATGAGATTAGTTGGTGGGTGCCATAATTTGTATCTGTAAAGTCTCTCTAAGGCCATGTGTTGACTTGGTTTGGTCCCCAGTTTGCACTACTGGGAGGAAGTGGTGGGCCTTGAAGGAGGTCTTTAGATCTTTGTGGGGAGGACCACAAAGGAATAATGAAGACTCAGCCCCTTCCCCTTCTCTTTTATCCGCTGGACATAAGGGGAAGGATTTTGCTCTATCATTCTCTCCTGCCATGATGAATTAGGACTGAAAGCAACAGCAACCAACTAACTAGGCACCAAAGCCTCCAAACCTGTGAACCAGAATAAAAGTTTGCTTTTCACAAATTAATTTTCTCAGATATTTGTTATAGTGATGGGATGATGATTAACACTGGATCTTAATTCAGCCTCAGTTTGTCCCTTTCCTGAGCTTCTGCAATACCTTACCACAAGATTGTCATCTTAATGCTATGAAAGCCAAAAGTTCAGGATAGATCTGACAGAACTACATTCAAAGTGTTGATGTTTGCATTCCACTAAGGCCCTGCTACATGTGTTTGATACTATTTTTAGTAGCAACCCGCTCTTGGCAATACATTTAGATTAGACTACTATCACAGGAAGTCTCAAAATGCAATGGCTTAAACAAAATAGAAATGGATTCCTTTCTTAAATAGCAGGCTGGGTATCTGGGACCAGGATGAAGGTGGCCAAGCCACAGTGACCTGTTATGCTTCCAACTCATTAGTCTGCATCACTAGAAGTCAGCTTTGTCCACATGGGGGAAGATCACAGGCCATTTTGGCCCCTTGTACATTCCATTCACTGTAAACAGAAAGAAGGGAGGGTTCCGGTTTGCTTCTGGAGTGTCTCCCAATAGTTTTATGTCCCTATGGATACTGTGTAATGTTGGGAGGTGGGGCCTGGCTGGAAAGGACGGATGCTTGGGGCTTGATCTGGAGAAGTGTGTGCTGCTTCTGTCCTTCCTTCCAGGTGTGGCTCTGTTCTGCCAAACTGTGAGTATCTCTGTGTCTGTTGCTATGTGATTCTAACATTTTCCAGCTGCTCATCTGTGAATGAACTGTGACCTTCTGAAACTGTGAGCTAAAATAAATCTTTCCTCCCTAAAGTTGTAGATGTCAGGTATTTTGTCACAGCAACAAAAAAAGGGCACGGCCATTCCCTTCAAGAAATAATCCAGACATTTCATTTCTCTCTTCCGTGCATTTACAGCTGAAATGGAATGGAAAATTACAAATTTTAGCTGGTCCCATGAAGTACAGAAGGTTTGACACTGAAGAAAGTAGAGTAAAATTAATGATTACTGATTCCTGAATGAAGCAGCAGCAGAGCTACTTCTGTTTTCAGTATCCTTCCTAGGGCATATTTACTTGGTGATTTAAGTATTAATCTATTGTTTTCTGAAGCCACAGTGAAACTATACACGAGTCAATTTTCCTAGTAAGGACAATTAGAAAAATAAAGAAAATTCATCAAAGACTGACTGAAGACACTGGAAAGAACAAAAAAGTGGAGAGCTGCAAAGTGATGGTCTAGGAAATGGTGCAGACCCAAGAATGCAGGCACAGAGTCAGAACTGCTTTTCCCTGGGCCCATTGGTTGATTTCTAACTGGTCACTCACAGATGTTCGTTATGCATCCAGCCCTGACGGGCCATGATAAGGCACCCCTGTGCTTTCTGGATCAAAATATCAACAGAATGGTTTCCAGCAACGAGGATGGCCTAAATATATGATGGAATTGTAACCCTGTTTTAAGTAACTTCAAATTTGGATGTTGAATTGAAGCAACTCATTTTACCTGGAAAAAAAATGTTTAAAAAGTAAACACTCTCAAGATAAATTTATGGACACATTGACAAAATGCAAAATGTGCACGCTGCTCCAACCTGCTTTATAAAAGAATATTTATTTAAAAATGGAGAAATTTTGTGGCCTGACTAGCTATATTACGATTTTTAAACACTGATTTTTTCAGGTATAATAATGATATAATATGTTTTTTAAAAATAGTCCTTATATTTTAGAGATCTTGGAATTCTGTGGATGAAATAAGGCTACACTAGATTTGTTGAAGAGCGATATGGAAAGAAAGTCTTTCAATAAATAAGGGCCGGTGCCTTAGTCGCTTTTGGTTGCTGCAGCATAACACCCTTAAGGGCTCAAGGGTTTATTGTAGCTCACAGTTTCAGAAGGTCTCACTCCACTCATAGGTGCTAGCAATGGTGAAAGTGCATGGTAGAGGCCCAGCAGGAGGAAAAGCTGTTCACAGCATGGTGGGATAGAAAGCTGAGTGTGAGAGGAAGGCTAGAGCTGATGTATAGAGTTTTGTAACCCAACGACACACTCCTTCTGACCAGGACCCACTTCCTAACAGCACAGGAAGCCGATGGATTCATCCCCATGATTGAATCACCTTCCAAGCATGAGGTTCCTGGGGGACATTCCAGATCTACACCCTAACAATAATTTGCATGTTCAAGTAGCAGTTCAAGTTCATTCACTTGCCTGTGGATATTCAGTTGTCTCAACAAAAGTCATTGAACCCTTTATTTTTTCCTATTTCAGTATTATATATAGTACCCTACTGGAAATGAAATAAAATGGTTCATTTAGACTAAAGATTCTCAAGAATAGTTGACCTTTATGTTTATTCTCTGGTAATGCCACATTGTTATTAATTTAATGACATTCCTGAAATAATTTTTGACATCTATATTCTTTTTTGATTCCCGCCATTTTATTAATTTATATGCAATACATAATGTTTACAGTGGGCTTGAGTATTGTATGCACATATATGTCACATCAATATTATGATCCCTTTCCCTTCCCATTTTGGCCCTCCCATACTCTCCCCACCCTGCCCATCCTGCTATAACTCCCACTATCACACTCACTTGATTCTATAGAATACCTGTGTATTGGTTTCCCAAACAGAAAAAAAAATGTGATATTCAACATATTTAATCTTCTGCATCTGACTTACTTTACCACTCAAGTCACCACTAATTAGCTCAGCTTCCCACCCCTAGAATGGGCTGCAGTGGCCACGTCTTGATGTCTCTTCTCTAGGTCCTACAGGGCCCTTTATTAGGGTAATATGCCAAAAGTTCTTTTTTTCTGTATTTTATTAAATCTTCGTTGAGATTCTTTAACATGGCTTCACCCACCAGTTCACATAAGAAGCACAACTATGAAATCCATGACTAGAAAATGTGAGAAAGAAAAAGAGAAAGAGGGGAGAAAACATGAGAGAGAAAAGAGAGGAGAAAAGAGTGAGAGAAAAGAGGAGAGAGAGGAGAGAGAGAGATTGAATTCGTATGACTCCTGAAGTCTTAGAGACCATTCAAAGGCTTTAAAGATATTTCCCTAAATTCCTTGATCCAGTAAGTAAGGGGCTGAATGATGGTGCTTGACCTGGAAGCGGCAGATCCCTGGAACATAATCTAGAGGAATATATGTTAGCACTGCTCTTCTTAGCTCAGTCAGTTTCCTATCTACTATGCCATGAATAACTCCTCTCCTGATAGGTCTCTGCAGTGTGCTTCTACCATTGCCAGCTGTCCACTGAATGGATTGAGACCTTCTGAAACTGTGAGCTAAAATAAACCCTCTTTTCTTAATATGTACGTGTTGGATATTGTGTCCCAGCAATAAATAAGTAGCTAAGACATATTGCACAGACTTTAGTGTCCGTCCTTGAGGGCATATGAACTTACATGGATGACACAAAAGAGCAAAGACAGAGGGTGGCACATGGGGATTCTGTATTAGAGGTGACCTGTGGTTTATTTTGTAGGAAAAAGAACACTATAGAAAGCCAAAGTCATAGTTAAAATGTTGTATGACAAGGACAAAAAATTATTATAATGTTGAAAGCAATAACAGAAAATGGTCTGTAGTATATAGGAACATTCAATAAGATGAACATCTGACTTCTCATCAGAAACAGTGGCGTGCAGAGACAATGAATGGTATATTCAAACTATTAAAGGAGAAGAGGAACCCTGTTAACTACAAATCTCACATTCATCAAAATTATCTGTGAGAAATTAAGGTGAAATAAGTATATTCCCAAAAAAGCAAAAGCTGAGAGAACTCATTTCTTGCAGATGTGTCTTACAAGAATGCTGACATAAGATATTTATAATATAAGGAAGGGATGAGAGAGTAATTCTAACCTGAATCTAAAAAAAAAAAAAAAATCAAAGGTATTTTCATGAAGGTACTTACAAAAAACAATCTTATTAAATATTTCTCCACTTTCTTAGCTGACTTCGAAATCAACTGTTATCTTGTTCAGAACTTAAAACATAATATATTTGGCAATAACAATACTGACACAAGCGGCCAAACATGGCTCAAGAGCAAACAGAAAATCCTAATAAACCTAAATGAGGAAATTCATTAAATCAGCATTATTTTTTAAATTTACATAAGAAAAGCTCTAGCTACTGATACTTTCACTAGTGATTTCTACCAGCTAATCAAAGAAAACTTAACACCAATCCCTCATAATGTATTCTGAAATAATGGGAGAGAGTGGAACAACTCCCAATTAATTCTCTAAGGACAATACTGCCCCGATAGCAAAACCAGAAAAAAAAATCACAAAAACTGAAACTATTGACCTATATTGTTACGAACATAGGAATGCATGCCTTCACCAGAAGACGAGGGAAACAAGTCCAGCAACATAAAAGAAGGATGGTACCTTTACCAAGTAGAATTTGTCCCAGAAATGCAAAGTGGACTTAAACTCCAAAACTCATTTGATATGACTCACCAGAGAACAAAAGGCAAGAACTATGTGACCTTCTCAATACATATAAGAAACACTTTCAAAAAATTAAACAGAATTTCTTGATAAAAACTTCATTAAACTAGGTAAAGACACAAATTTAGGCAACTTGGTGGAAGTATGACAATCCCAGTGTTATCATTGCACCTAATGGTAAAAGATTGAATGTTTTCCCCTAAAATCAAGTGTAAGTCAAAGATGCCTATGGTGAGTTCAGGACCAGCCTCTACCACAAAGTGAGGTGTTGTCTCAAAAAAAAAATTATATATATATATATATATATATATATATATATATATATATATATATGAAGGAAAGAAAAAAGGAAGTAGGAAAAATATTAAAGATAAAATATAGATAACATGGAAATTAATTAAGCATATAAATAGCTGTGAAGGGAAAGTTATCTCACTTTCATGGATTAGAAGATCACATATTGTTCAGATGGCAGTATTCGCCCACTCAACCTACAGATGAAATGCGATATTTATTACTGGATTTTTTTTCAGAAATTGACAAGATGGTCTTAAAATTATTATGAAAATTCAAGAAACTCACCATAATCAAAACAGCCTTGAAAAAAGGATATCAAAATTGCTGGACTGGTGTCAATAAAATAACAAACTAGAAAACTCCAAGCCTTTTCTCTCTGCACAGAAATAGGAAGAAAAAAATAAATATTTTTAATTTTTAAAAAATCTGTCTCACCTGACTTTTTTGGAAGTCTATAAAATAATCAAAAATTTACAACTAAGTAAACATTTAATCCAGAATAATCTCCATGTAAGACTAGAGGAAAGCCAAGAGATGCCTCTGTGTGGCCTTTGCTCCTTCACCAGAATGGTGGACACTCATATTTCCAACGGTAAGAGCTCAAGAAACCGACTTGCAGATCCTGAGGGCCAGAGAGCGCAGATGGAGACATACAATAGATCCTCTGAGTTTGAGAAAAAAGCAGGCTGAGCATCTTTGAGCATTCAGGGCCTTCAACCTCAGCCGTGTAAATGGAGGGGACTTGGACTGCAAAGGGTCTGTCCAGACGAGACACATACTCTTAAACTAACATTTGTCCACTCCTAGGCTTAGAGCCAGCCTCCCTGCTGCATTCCAGTACCTAACAAATACAATGTAGCTTTATTATATGATACCAGGAAAGGTGAAATTCACAGACAGGAATAGTGCTTACCAGGAACCACTAGGAGCGGGTAGGAAACCACCCCAGAGCATTCATCATAATAGCCCCAAACAGATTGAATCCTGAACGTCTATCAACTTACAAAAAAGGTAAATACAATGGGGCATATCTATATAATTGCACTTAAAATGACAATTTAAAATAATACGTATTCTTTTTAATACATGCCTCAAGATAGATGAAAGCTAAAACCTTTTTGTTTTCTTTCTGCAGCACTGAGGACCCAGTCCAGGGCCTTCACAGTGAGCTCCCGCCCTTGCCCATTTTTAGTTTTGGTTTTGAGACATGCTTTTGCTAAGTTGCTAAATTACCTGCATTAGGTTCAAACTTAGAATCCTTCTGCCTCTGCATTCCAGAGTCACTGGCCTGAGTCACTGGCCCAGCCAAAAACATTTTTCTTAAGTAGAAGATGGTAGACACAAAAACCCACACTCATTATATGACACCATTCCTGTCTCCAGTGGCTCCCTACGGAGGCAGCTTCCCACTTGGAGGAAGAAGCCCTCCTTCCCTTGAATTACCCATGAAGTTGCCAAATTCTGGGAAACTAATAAAAATCATTAAATAGCACACTTAAATGGTTTGCATAGCATGTGAATTACATCGTTACATAACTGGTTTGGAAATGTTCTGAGTTAGGCTGGGTAGTACAGGCCTGTAATCTCAGCTGAGGCAGGAGAACCACAAATTCAATCTCACCTTGATCAGTTTAGTGATTTAGCAAGACCCTGTCTCAAAATCAGAAATAAAGATAGGTTGAGGATGTAGCTCAGTGTGAAGGACTGGGCTGGATCTCCAATCTCTCTCTCTCTCTCTCTCTCTCTCTCTCTCTCTCTCTCTCTCTCTCTCTCATAAGATTATTGGTCTTCTAGAAAGGAAGGAAAAGAAGTTTTCTTCTTTTCAGCTTTTTTCACAATTTCTTTAAAACTGTGAATAGATTTTCTCAACTATAACTGGGAATCATAGTATCAGTCTTGTAACCAAGGAATGATAAGGAGGGTTAAATTATATAAAGAATGTAAATCTTTGCCAAAGCTCACAACTCAACACATGCTGATTTAAAAATGGATCCAGAGATGGCATCCCCATTTCCACACACCTGGAAAGGCAAGAGCTGTCCCTTGAAGGTAGGACAGGTCCGCAGATGCTTCAGGACAGGTGGCTCCCAGTGGGAGCAAGGAGCTCTCTTTCCCTGGAGCTGCTTAAAGAACTAAAAGTGTTTTTCCTTTAAACTTAGAATTAGGCATTTTTGAAATACACATTTTTTTGCAATAAATATACACAACGAGATGGAAGAAAGGAAGGACTGACAAACATGTGCACATGTGGTACACTGCTATTGGGATATGAAGTTATGAAACTGAAGTGAGGAAAAGAACATTGACAGATTCTCCGTGAGTAATGTATAGAATCATAAAAGCTACACAGGCGTACGCAGGCATTATGCCTATCCTGCTGTCCTTGGTAGGAAGGGTAACCAGAACGCCCATCAGTTGACGGATTGAAAACCAGGACTTGGCATTTCCATGTGATAATGTTTTATTCATTGGCAAAAATAAACTCAGAGTTGGCAAGGGTGGTGCCTGCCTGTACCCCCAGCGCTCATAGGAAGCTGAGTCAGAGGAGCCCAAGCTCCAGGCCAGTCTGAGAAACTTGGTGACTGTTTTGATTGCTTTCTCATCTTTGGGACACTGGCAACTTAAAGGTGCAGAGGTTGGTTTAGCTCACAGCTTCACAGGTCTCAGTCCTTGCATGGCTGGAAAGGCCTGGCCAAGGGTCTAGGCCAAGTACGGGCGCTCATCCCATCCCAGTAGAAAGCATTTTTAAGGGGAAATACGTGAGACACAAAACCCCGTACTCATTATATGATGCCATGGGTTTAGGGGGAAGCTTGGGTGAGACCTGTTCCAGTGCACCCTGGGTGAGCGCCCCACCTCTCAGCAGCATGACAGTCAGTAGACTACTCCACTTAGTCCAGTTTGCCCCACAGTCCAATCATCTTCCATGTACATGAGGCATTTGGGGGACAGTGCAGATTCAAATCACAATAGTGACCTAGTTGGACCCTGTCACAAAATTTTAAAAATTTAAAAAGACTTGACATACAGCTTGATGTACACACACACCATGTATTCAGTCTCTAGTACTGGGGGTGATGAGGGGGAGGGAAGAAATTCTCCAGAAAACAGATCCAATAAAACATTCATGTTAAAATTTATTTTAGAGAATTGGCTAACACAATTGAAGATACTGTCAAGGCACAAAACTTCGGGGTATTTGTCAGGCTGGAGACCAGGGAAAGTGGCTGTTACAGCTCAGGTTGAAAGGCAGTTTGCTAACAGAACTCCTTCTCACTCAGGGGTACTTCAGCCTTTTCCTTAAGACCTTTTACTGTTGGGATGGTGTACCCACATTAGGAAGGGCAATCCCCTCCGTTCAACCTGTCGATTTAAGTGCTAATCCCACCTGAACATGCTGCACAGAAACGTGCATATGTGTTTAAAATTAGCACACAAAATTAAATACTGCAAGTATTAAGTGTGTGCAAGTATAGATAAATTCTGTGACACGGGTCAACCTTGGAATCATTATAAAAGAACAAACACAAAATGTTGAGTATTGCAGAAGTCACCAAAGCCTTTAGCACCAGGGAAAATAGATTTTTCACAGACAAACAGTAATGGAGTGGGTCAAGAGGGTCAAGGGGGCGTGGTGTGACGCTGGCCTCACTGCCTCAGCTCTACCTCACATGATCAGACATTGGATTCTCATGAGGAACACATAATCTAGGCCTCTCACATGTGTGTCTCACCATAGGATTCATGTTCCTCTGGGAACCTAACGCTGCCACGGATCTGATAAGAGAACAGCTGTGAACACAAGTTAAGGTTTACCAGCTCGCTTTGCTCACTGGCTGCTCACTTCCTGCCATGTGGTCGGGTTCCAAACAGGCCGTGACAATACAGATCCATGGCCCAGGATAGGAGGCACTGGCATGTTGGCTGCTTCTCCTCATCTGAAATGTACAGAATAGACAAATCTGTAGAAAGGAAAGGCGACTCGTGGCTGGCCAGGGGGAGATGATGACTAGGAGGATTGGGGTTTTCTTTTCAGGCCATGGAAATGCACTGACATTTGCTAGGAGTGTGTGCTCGAAAACTTCCCCCGCCGCAGTGAGGCACCACTTCCCATTAGGATGGCCACTATTTTTAAAAACAAAAGTATAAACAGGAGCAGAAAAGAAGAATAAGTATTGGCTAGGATATGAAAATAATGGAACCCTTGTACATTCCTGGGGAAAATGTCAGCTGGTGCTGCCTCAGTGAAGAGTGATGTGGTAATTTCCTCGAAAAATTAAACATGGACTTACCAACTGATCTGGTAACGTCACTTCTGAATGTACACTCACCGGACACGAAAGCCGGGATGGATAAGCCTTGTCCTCCTGGTTCATTGCGGCATCGTCCACACCAACCATGTTACTGCAGCATTATCTCTTCCCAGACAGATGAAGAGACAAAATGTGACAGTCACATGTGTACCAGATGATCCTGCTCAGTCTTGCAGGGGAAGGAAGCTCTGATCCTTGCCTACATTGGGCTGAGTGCAAAAGGCCAGTCACCAAAGGACAAAGATATATGAATCCACGCACATGAGGTGCCTGGAGTAAGCACACGTGTGGAGACAGGAAGTTGCATCTTGGCTTCCAGTGACCTGAAGGAAAGAGAAATGGGGATTCAGTGACTGTGGCTGTCTTCGTTACTTTTTGCGAGGCAGGGGTGGGGGGTGGCACAACACCCAACATTCACAATTTACTAGAGGAAAGGTTTATTTTAGCTCATAGTGTCAGAACTCTCAGCGTATTCACAGGTGGCAAACAATGGAGAAAGGGCTCTAGCACAGGTCCTGGCAGGAGAGAGCCTCTTCACCCTACAGGGACACAGAAAGCAAGGAAGGTGAGGAAGGTCGGAGCTAATGAAGATGCTTCGATCACGCTCCAGTGTTTCACTCCTTCTAATCCAGTCCTACCTTTCAACAGCACAGGATATCCATGGATCAACTCCTACAGTGGAGTCACTTTCCAAACATGACGTATCTTAGCTGCATTTTCATTGATAGGACAGAATACCTGGCATCCACAACTTTAGGGAGGAAAGATTTATTTTAGCTCAGTTTCAGACAGTCACAGTCTGTTCATGGCTGGGAAACTGGAAAAATGGTGGAATCATACAATCGAGTTGGAAGCAGAGATGGAGATGGAGATCTTCTCAGCATGGTAGAACACAGCCAGGTCTGCGAGGAAGGGCGGAACCAGTACACACCCTTCCAGGTCAAGCCCCAAGCATCCATCCCTTCCAGCCAGGCCCCAACTCCCACTAGTACACAGTATTCACAGGTACAAGAGACTTTTGTGGAACACTCCAGATCCAAACCACAGCTCGAGGCTTCTGGGAGATTCCAGATCCCAACTGTGACATAGGTATACAGCTGTGGGGCGGGGAAGCACCCTGAGGACAGATGCAGTAGTGGGAGCACAGCAGAGTGAATGCCCTCGGTGCCACAGAGCAGGCCACCTAATTGGTTGCAGTGACAACTTTCATGTAATGTACATTTAGTCACAGTGGAAAGATCTTTAGTGAATTTCATGTGACATATATTTTACTTTCACTGTGAAAAAAAGTGAGGTAAGATATCACTGAGCAATGCTTACCTTTGGGAGGAAGCACAGCAGAGAGAAACAAGAACCTTGGTGCTGTTAGCTGTCTCTGGCTCAAGTCTTGGTTCTGCTATTTGACTTCTTCAACACATTTAATCTCACAGACAGACACCCTCTATCTGAATATTATGAATATTATCTGTAGCTCAGTCACAGCACAGGAGCCACTCATGGTTTTGAGGTGTCTTGCTCGCCATGTATCCAGGCTACTCCTGAACTCTTTATGCAGCCTGTGCTTGCCTCAAACTCATGAAATTCATCCTCCTGAGTGCTGAGATTGTAGGCATGTGCCACCACACCCAGCTCATGTGTTGCTGGGGATTTGAGCCCAGGGCCTCGTCCTTGTTAGCCAAACACTTTAATCTCTAAGCCTCAGGTCACACATTTAAAGCTCTTAAAACAGTGCTGCAAACAGTAAGTACTTAATCAATATTCACTGTTATTGTTATTGGTTTCAGGAAAAATTGGAAAGGGGAAAAACAGAAGCAAGGCAGCCAGCCATGACGCTGTTTCTAGAGTTTGGTTCGGAGGCACTTGCCCTTTGATTTAAAGCATTGAAAAGGAAAATAAAGGGTTAAAAGCGAGGCTTCATTTCCTCGGGATTCCTCTGTCCTGAAGATGCAGCACATTGAAGTATGTGTGGCAAAACAGACCAGCACCTGTGGGGATCTCTGGGCATTGGTAAGGCCCAACTGTGCACCACCCACGTGACCCAGCCAACACCCTGGCCAGCTGGCAGCCAAGCTTCGACTTGGCTGTTTATATTCTATAAACACTGACCAGGCTGGTTATAGGAAATGCCAAAATGAGGGCCAGAACAATGTACCTTAACAGTTTGCAAAATATTTTAACTATATTTGTGTTTGGAGATTTAAAATGGATATCAGCATATCAATAGCTCTGGAAATTAAGGCAGTCAGAGTGCCTAGGGAATTGCAGTCACAGAAGCAGCCCTTCTCTTTTGTGGGGGGGGGGGGGAGCCCTGGTCACCCCAGAGTCATGTGCTAAGAAGCTGGGACCAAGGTCGATATCCTGCCAACGTACCCACCCTCGCACCTCTCTGTGTACCACAGTAGGGGCAGGGTGGGTGCAGGGTCTCTGCTCCAGTAGAAGAATTTGCTGGCATGAACGTGTTCCTCTTTCCTCCCCTCGTGTCATCTTTACAGGTGGGAGCAGAAAACATTTAATACTTTCACCTTTAGAAGGTAAGAAAGCGCACTGGTGGCAAGGAATAATTGTTAGCTTTTGAAAAAAAAGAAGGAAGAAAAGGTCCTTCCATGCAAATGTCAAATGCATCCTGCAGACCAACAGGCACGTGCTCTGCTCAAGCAGCTTTCAGAACCTAGGCAGCCAGGAGAAAGGAGGCTCTATTTTTTTTTTTTTTTTTCATTTCCTCCGATAATAACACTCTCCAGAGAGTTACTCAGCTGCCTCCTCTGCCCGGCTATTAACCTTGGAGCACACCTGCCGAGCTTCCCTTGGAGCAAGAAGGAGCTCTGAAGGACCAGGCCCTGGAAACAAGCTGTGTTGGTGTGTGTCCAGGAACTCCACCGATATTGCTTCTACTCACCTTTACTCCAAAGGCTTATTTTTAAAATAAGAAATAAGTTATGAGAGAAGACCCTTCTGAGAAGGTGAAAGAAACAGGCTTCCTACAATTTAGAGAGTGATAAAAAACAGAGGACCACAAAACAACTGTCTATGAGAGCCAAAAATGGCGACACCAGGAAGGGTTCATCTGTCCTCACTAGGAAAGGGAAGTGGGCGCAAGGGATCGACTCCAGCAAAGACAGCACATTTTCTATTTAAAACATGGGAAGTGAAGAAAGAAAGGCAACAAATATTGGCACCTTCGATATGTGGACGAACACTGGATGGGGGGTGGGTGGGTGGACGGGTGGAGGGTGGACGGGTAGACAGTGGACACAGTGTGGAGAGAGATCAGAGATCACAGCAGCAATGTGCAGTAGTCACTGCGTCCAAGGGTTGACAAAGCTCATGTGACTAGCTGTGCCACTTACTGATCCCATTTCCTCCTCCTGTAGACTCCTGCGATGTGCAGACAGTCACTGCATCCAAGCGTGAAGACAGTGTGGCGACCGGTGTCTGACACTTGCTGATTCCGGGTACTCCTGCACACCCTTAGGTGTGAAGTCTTCACATTTTTGGGAGGCTGGGATTGAGTCTCCCCATGACAAAGCAGCTTTAGTGATTGATAAAATAAACCTTTCATTTGTTGAAAGTGAACCCAGTTGGTCTTCGAGTTGAAAATACTTGAACTAAATGCTGAACTTCCCGTCTCAAGTCACTGCCTCACTGCTGTGCTCTTCGCTTTCAGCCATGCATTGGGAGCAGATGAGAATATTCCTTTTGCTACCTCTTCAACACACTTGCCTCTTGGCCTTTGCTAGCTGGCTCTGACCCTTGTCCTGCCTCTGAAGTGGTGGTCCTCTGCATCACAAGTGGCTGCCTGCTTCCTACACCCTGTCCTCCCAAACAAGGACCGGTTGCTTCCCTGATAGGTTGGTGCTTTTCTGGGCTCCAGGGTGACCCTGAGTTCAGATGCAAGTCTCTGACAAACAAAGTTTTAGGAGAATCTATGGGACCATACCGTTCAGTTGGCTGTGAGGATTAAGAACATTCTCTGATTTGGGTGTTTTGTGAAAGGCACTGTACTGGCTAAGCCCTCCATCTAGCTGTCTGTGTAAACTTCTGTTTTGGTTGTTCGTGTTTTGTATCAGTTCTTTGTAGTCTCGTTTTTATCACTGCCATGGTTGGGAAACGAACAATTTCAGGAGACAAGGACAAATGAGTTCCCCGTCTCTGCCTTTTGTGCTGGGTGGCCTTTCCCCTTATTCACTTGGGGAAGAAAGGACAATGCATTTCCAGCCACTTATTCAGAGTTAAGCCAGACCTCACAGGCTCATTCTCCACATAACCACTCTGACTTCAGCTGCAAACAGGTGCTCAGGCCACCTGTGCTCCAACTACAAACTTGGGGTTCCTACTACCTCCCAAGACTTAATAACATGCTGTAACTGCTCACAGAACTCAGGAAGTCACTTCAGTTATGATTATAGTTTTTTGTAATAGTAGAAGGACAAATTGGAACCATCAAAATGGAGAATTCACAGGTAAAGGTCTGGTCTGGATGGCTCCAAACACAATGCTTTCATGTCTGCAGATCCACCTCTCAGCTGGTGGGTCTATGTCACTAACTAGAGAGGCACAAACAGGCCTCAGTGTCCAGTTTTGATTATACTCTAATTGCAAAGATCTGACTGAATCATTGGCTACCTTCATGTGCCACCACACGGTTAAGTTCAATTCCCAGGTTCCTTTCTCGCCCACGGCATCAGGCTGCCATCTCCTGCCCAGTGCCCAATCTCCCACCTTGTGGCTGATTTTCCTGGATGGCCACCCTCCATCTTGGAAGACACTCAGGACCCTCCTGAGGAACTTCATCAGCATAAACTTAGCTCAGGTGTGACTGAGGAGAGCACGCCATGAATAACCGCAAAGACACTCTTACGCTACAAGGGACTTACAGAAAGGTGTGTGTGTCTTAGTGGTAGAGCACTGGCCTGGCATGTGTGAGGCCATGTTTCAAGCCCCAGCTCAGCCAAAAACAAAAACAACAACAACGAAAAATTAGGCATATGTATCCTTCAACTTCTGAGGGCTTCGAGAATACCTCTCACGAATTGAGCACAAAAGTAGCCAAATTCTTCATTATACAATGGGAAATTTCAGCTCTTATCCTGCTCATAAACTTTGCTTAATTCTATGATGTCACAAACAAGCTATGATTGTGCTTGTGACACCTAAGTCAGATCTAAAAAGACCTCAAAATGCTGAAGAAGAGCTGGAGGAGTAGGACAGTGGCTAAAACACTAGCCCAGAAAGTGCAAGGCCTTGGGCTTGATTCCTCAGCACCACGTAAGCTGGGTGTAGTCGTGCATACCTGTGATCCTACCACTTCGAAGGCTGAACAGAAAGACTGCCATAAGTTCAAAGCCAGCCTGGCTACAGAGTGAGACGTAGTCTCAAAAAAAAAAAAAAAAGTGCTGAATAGACATAAAGTATTACGGTTTGGACCTTAGTGTCCTTGGTTGCTGGCCTGTGGTACAGGGAGGTGGTATGGCCTTGAAGAAATAGGGCTTCTTGGAAAGAAGTTGGGTCTTTGGAGGTACACCCTTGAAAAGGATATTGACCTCCTGGCATCTCTCTTTTTCTCTTTGGTTCCCAGTTATCATGAGGTGAACAGATCTCCTCTGCTATGGATGGCCACCTTCATAGGTCACCACAGTCCCAGGCCCAAAGCAAGAAGGCCTATCAGCTATAAGCTGGAACTTCTTAAACCATAAACCAGAATCAATCTTTCCTTCTGATGTATTAATTTTTCATGTTTTTTTACTAGAATTAAATGCTAATACAAGTAGTAGTATTTTTTAACTTTCCTTTTTTGATCTCAGGAGATTTGAAATGATGCAAGGTAGCATTTAAATAACACAGTTCTTTGCATGCAACTGGCTGAGAAAAAGAATCAAAGGAAAGTCAGAAATGAGTTCTTTCTGACTCTCCAATCCAGGTACTGGGAGTAAATGGAAGAAAGTCCTTAGTTTTCTGTTTGAGTTTTGCTTTTATTCCTTGAAAGAGAGCTATGCTACATGACTGTTGTATAGGGTGAAGGAGACGGTTTGTGTAGGGCCCCTGGGGTGCAGCCTGGTCCATCCAGGGTAGTAGTCACGGCCACTACTATCACAACTAGACTCTTGGCATGGCGTGGTGGACAGGAGTTCACGCCTTAGCACACACTACTGAGGGAATCCTGGTTGACCCCTTTGTAGTATTTAAGCATGAGTAATTGTTTTGATCTTTCTGTGCTTGACTTTCTACCTCTGAGATGGGGTTACCATAAAGAGTGCTTAAAAGGAGCCATGCAATCCAATATTTTTAGTGCAGAGTTTAGAAAAAGTAAATGCTTTAAAAAATATTAGCTATTTTCATGGTTCTCAAGTCTCTCTTCCGTATTTGAAGTCTAGAGACTTGGTTTCCAAGCCGTGTCCCACCTGAGCGGCTAGGCGCCCTGAGACCTGCATCTGCTAGCAGAGGCCATTGTATCAGGTGTTTGAAAAGATCCCAAAGCTATATTATTTTTCCGTGGAGAGCTGATTAGGTTTGTTTTGAAAGTGTGTGGCTGGATTACTGGCAGGAAAACTGCCTGCTCCAGCCTCCTCTCAGGGTTAGGCTGGTCCTGTCACTGCTCATCCATACCCCGATGGAAATCTAGCAATGACAGACTGGACTTATTAGCTTGCTGCTGTCCTCCTTCCTGTGACCCTTACCCCAAAAGAATACAGAGAACCCATCAACTCCTTGTCAAACTGGTCTAGTTTTGAAGAAAAAAAAAAAGTTTTTCACCAAAACAGCGCAGAAGAGATTTTAGAAGAGAAAGACGTGGGTAGAAGTCAAAGAGAAGATAAGGGCATGTGTGAGGTTCTGATCATCATGATAAGGCGCCGCTGGAAGCCTGGGCCATGGTGTCACGAAAGCCCCCTGTTTCCACCCTTTGGCACTTTCGCTTGAGAGCCAGCGCGTTCATTCCCCGGGGAGGCAATTAAGACAAGCAAGACGTTTGCCCAGTGGAGGAATAGAGAGGGGGCTGGCAGCTCAGATTTGGATGTTTTAGCAGTATCCGGACCCCGAGAGGATGAGGAGCGCCAGGTGTTGCTGCCCTGGGATCTCTCATCAGAGAGTCTGCAGGAAGCGTCCTCGGCTCCCACCAGCAAGACAGAGTGCATCACGGTGCAACAGCAGCTCCTCCTGCTTCAAACTCGTGGCTTCTCATTTTATTCACAGAGAAAGTCTGCATACACAGACAAACAATAACCTTTTTTACAGTTAAGTATACCAGGAATCAGGAAACGAAAGTTACTTGCTCAATATGGCAAGGGATTTCTTTTTCCTAATGAATTTTCTGTCTTTGGCCCTGATAAACTCACACAGAAATACACAGACACACACGAACACACTCAGTTATAGATGCCCTTACAAACATACACAAAGGCACATGCTAAGATAGGCTCACGTGCTTAAACACACAGGGACTTGTAATACACACACTCAGACACTGGGCACAGGACTCAGCTGGTAATCTCTGCCCAGCACTCAGAGGAGGGGAAGTCAGAACTCCCCACAGGCAACGTGACTAAGGATGTGCTCCTTTAGGTTTGACTTCTACCATACCCATAGACACTGTGGCCTAGGGTTTTCCCCCTTAGGGGTTGTCCGGAAGCTCAACTCAGTGCTGTCTCAGTACAACCAGAGGCCACTGACCATGTTGGGAGCTCACTCCCCTATTTCCTGTTGCTGTGTAAAATAGGGCAAATAGTGAGTGAGACTAACCCCTTTTGACTTACTAGTGACCACACCTTGTGTCCAGTAGCCCAAATCTTGAGTGACAGTAGCCATGCCTTACTACTATACTGCCATCTGAAAACCTGACAGGAAACACAGCTCTGTGATATCTGCAACGCAGTCACTAAGCATGTGAACTATAGTTCCGTGTTCTGCATCCCTATGGAGAGATGCATCTTAGTTATTTACTCATTGCTGGGGCAAAATACCCAACAGCCACAACTTAAGGGGGGAATGATTTATTTTAGCTCACAACTTCAGCAAGTCTCACACAGACCACTGATGGGCAGCTGGAAATGGTAGAAGTACATGGCAGAGTCCAGTCTGAGAAAACCTCTAACAGCTTGGCAAACAGAAAGCCAGGTGAGGGAGGAGAGGAGTCCATGTCTGGAAGGCCAGAGCCTCCTGGGGAAGAAGCTCCAACAATGTTTCTTCTTCTTTCCTTTACTTACTTCAAGATGTCAAGCGGGCTCCCTACATACAGGGTCAGTCCCTCTCCTTCACTTCCTGACACACAGATCAATCACATACACATGAAAGCTCTGCCTTGGGCATTTCCCAATCTCAACAAGTTGACACAATTCTTCCAGGTCAAGTCCCAAGTATCCACCACTTCTATCTAGGCCCCACCTCCCAGCATCTCATGGTTCCATAGGTATCCCACTACATCCAAATGTATGAGGCTTTTGGAGGACACTCCAGATCCAAACCATAGCAGGAAGGTACATAGATTGTCTAAAATTGGTGTGCTTTGACCCACTTGTGGAAGTAATTTGGTGTGCCTTTCAGCTGAACACCAAGTCCAAAGTCCAGTTTTCGTTCCTTGAATGTGAGCTGGCTGGACTTGGCGGATCCCTTTAACTTCAGGGGTTTTAGGGTCAGTTGAGACGTCCAAAACCAGGTCATGCAAGGAGTTATAGCTTCCATCTGGCTGTCTCTGTCTTGCAATGCCTGCCTTTGAAACCCCTCTGTCATGTTGTAAGGAAGCCTGTTCGCTCTGGGACATCCTGTGTAGGAGGCTGGTCAGCAGCCTCACTGAGGTGTTCCCAGCATTGTATGTGAACCAGGGAATGCAGAGGCCTCTGTGATGACTCAGCCTCCACACTGTGTGGCTCCAGCTGCTCCAGAGACCCTGAAAGGGCCTCACCCACCATGCCAAGTCCGTCCACAGGATCATTACACATAATAATCATTGTTCCTAAGACACTATACGTATTAGCAAAGGCACTAAGCCTGTTTTTTCTTCATTCTCACACCCAACAATCACCATAGAGAACTAGAGAACTTCTGTGGCTGTGAAAGGTGTGGAGATCAAGAAAGAGATTATGTCTGCCGCAGCAGACACAAACTGGGTATCTCATAGCTCAATTCATTTGACACTCAAGTGGAGATAACATTCGGACCCTGCAAGGTGAGGGCTCCACCCCTGAAGATCGCTTCTACTTTAGACACAGGGCAAGCCTGGGCCTCTAGGACTTTTGACCTACCAGCTATGGCGATTCCTAGGCCTGCCTCCCTGGGATCTCAGAGCAGCTCATAGAACTCAGAAACAAACACACAGTATTTGCATTTGTTGGTGTACCACAAAGGATAGTGCAGGATTTTACAGTGACAGCGATGTATGCTTGAGGCACATGGAGTGGTACGGAGCTTCCGTGCTCCTCTGGGCTTATCCCCTCTGTGTCTTCCATGTGTGCAGCTGTCCAGAAGATTAGAACCCTGTCTTTGGTTTCATGAAGTAGGTGTGATTGACTAGCTTATTAGCCATTGGTGACCCCCTTTTATCCTTAGACCCTCTCTACTCTCCAGAAGTGCGGCGTTGGGGCCGACAGTCCCAAACCTCCTTTTGTGCCTGTGATTCCTGTGACAAGGCCCCATCCTGATCCCACCTGAGGGATACCAGCCCACTGTTGACCTGTTAAGGTCACTTCAGAGTTTCTAAGGATTTTATGAGTTATTTGTCACTGAGACAGAAACAAATCACAGTCCAAAGCATCACATTGAGCTTGGGGTGCAGCATTGGAAAGAAGTATTTGGGGAGTAGGGGCAGGTAGTAGGTGTACTTATCTATGTGCTCCATCTGCTGTGAGACCCTTCCTTTGAATACATGGGAATAGCTTAGCTGTGGTTGTAGCAGACATTACTGAGGTGTTCAGTTTTTACTTTCCTCTCCTACAAGTTTCTGGGGGAAGAAAATTGATTAAATGTTGAATCCATAGGGTCGATGAGTGGGGATTCAGAAACCTAGGCTGGCTGAATTCTCTCTGGCTGACTCGGAGTAGCAGTGCATGCTCTGAATCAGAAGTCCTTGCCAGGCTACCCCAGGGGAGGCCTTCCTGCCTCAGTTTCTGTTAGGTGTCTGCATGATATGGCAGCCACGTGTGTTCTCATGGAAAAGATGGAACTCTGGCTCCTGCTCAGGCCAATGTCTCCAGTGAGTGTTGGTCCTCCTGGGTGGTGGTAGATGGAGGCAAGACCAGCCCTTCTACAGAGCTGTGATCCTCCTGAGTGTTATCATGTTACACTCCACACCTTTTCATGGGGGCTGCTTTGGGCACACCACATTATGAGTAGGCATTCACCTGAAGATGAATTCACTGCCAGCCCTTTAATTCTGAGATACAGGTATAAGTTGATGGGGGCTGTCAGGGCCAAGCATAGCTGAGGGCTCCTCCTTTCCACCTTGACCTCTGCTCTTAGACCAGTGGATGACTCAGTTTTCCAGACCTGATGGTCCTTCACCTCTGTCCCCCAGGCTCCCCAATGATGCTAAGCTCATGATCTCTGGCTGAAACCCTGTTCACCGTCAGTAAGCCTGCCATGTGAACAAGGGTCCTCTTCTCTGAAGTTCCCCTTCCTGTACATTGTTGAAAAATGCTTCTTCTTCCCTCGAGCCTTTTGACTCTAAGACGTGTAATTCCTCCAAGATTAATATCTCTGAAAAAAAACCTCCTTCTTATATTAAAGAGTTTCTGACTTATTTATTGTTGCTGGGACATAATGTCTGACACAAACAACTTAAGAGAGGAAACATTAATTTTAGCCTGAAGCTTCTGAAGGTCTAAGTCTATGGGTGTCCTGCAACAATGGAAGGGCATGGTAGAAGACCTAGCCAGGAAAATGTTCACAGCCTGACAAGACAGGAAGCAGAGAGAGAGAGAGAAAGAGAGAGAAAGAGAGAGAGAGAGAGAGAGAGAGACAGAGACAGAGACAGAGAGACAGAGACGGAGAGAGAGAGAAGGACGAGCTAGTGAGGAAGGTAGGCCACTCCAGTTGTGCTCCTTTGATGCACCTCTTCTGTGACTTGAATCTGAACACCGGTAGAGGAGGCACATGGCAGCAGCTGGAGAGCTGTTTAGGGCTTTGCAGACAGAATTCAAATGAAGCAGGAGCAAGTCAGTATCTGGAGACTCAGGGAGAGCTAGAGCTTTCCTGGAAAGAGGATGTAACAATATGTCTTCTTCCTTCCATTACTTCAGGCTGCCAGTTGGGCCCCCCACAACCAAGGGTGGGTGCCCCTCCTTACTTCCTGGCCCACAAGTCAACAACAGCCCAACTGAAAACTGCATCCTGGGTACCACTTCCTTCCAGTCTCAACAAATTGACACAATCCCTCCAGGCCAGACCCCAAGAATCTGCCCCTTCCAGTCATGCTCTACCTCCGAATAACACAATTCCACAGTTATTCTGCTATATCCAAATACACGAGGCTTTGGGCACACTGTAGGTCCAACTCACAGCAGTTTGATGCTTTCTGTTCTCCAATTCCTCTCTCCTGAATTGGGAATGCTTACTCTATGCTATTGTATATTGGAAGTGTCTGATTTTTCTTTGATCTTCACAGACACAACTAGGAGCTTGCCTTGAGTCTCAGAAGACGCTTTGGACTTGGACTTCGACATTTCTGGGACTGCTAAGACTTTAGAGACTCCTAGACTAGGACTACATGCATTTTGCTTAAGGAGGTAAACGTAAGTCTTTTGGGATCCAGGGGAAGAATGTTATTGTTTGGATCTGGAATGTCCCCCAAAAGCCTCATGTATTGGGATGTTGTAGAATAATTATGGAACCATGTCCTGATAAGAGGGTCAGCCCGGTTGGAAGGGGCAGAATACCGGGGCTTGATTCAGAAGGAGCAGATTATTGGGATATGACCTGGAAGGATGTGCACTAGCTCCAGCCTTCCTTGCTCACTTGGCTTCCTGTCTGCCATACTGGGAACAGCTTTTCTCCTGCTGAGCCTCTGCCACAGGCTTTTACCTTTGCCAGACACCCATGAGTGGACCCAGACCTTCTGAAACGGTGAGCTAAAAGTAATCTTTCCTCTTTTAAGTGTCCCAGCAGCAAAAAGTAACTAAGACAATGCTGCTCCAGGGCTTCACAGCACATGAGGTCATCAATGAATTCATCCACGGATACAATCAACACCCATGATCCAGTCACCTTCCAAATACATGAGGCTTTTGGAGAATATGAGATTCACAATTTTATCCAAGAAAAATTAAAACATGCATGCAAAAGATACCTTATAAAAGAATTCTTATCTTAATTGTATCAAAATAGTCAAAAAACTTCAGAAATAATACAAGCACCTATGAAGAAGAGAGGGCATAAACAAACTGATATTTTTATACGATGAAACACTGCTCAGACATAAGCTCCAAGGAAATCCAGCGTGGAAGGACTGCTGCCAGGAGCCATTAGATCAAAGAATGAGACAGGCAGATTAGAGATGGCACAAAGGGTAAATGTGGGAGGAGTCGTCGACAGCATGGTCCTTAGGGGCAGCAAAACCAGCACATCCTTGCAACTTGGGTCAAAAGTAGAGGCTTATAACACAATCAGGACCAGAATGGTTATATCCAAGCTGGCATACAGGGGTCTGCTTTATCTCATGTGAATGTTACTCATCCCGACGATGCCAGAATATTGTCATATAGTATGCTGGGAATGAGCTACATAGGGAAGCAGATGAGGGTCACTGAGCATGTTTCAGGCCTCTCACGATTCAAGGTGGCAGCCATCAAGCCAAGGTGGACCCATACAAGGAACAAAGTAAGACACATGTAGCAACACGAGAGAGTCTAAATCCAGTGCTGAATGGAAGGCCTACACAGAAGACCATGTGACGTACACTTACGTGTATAGGGAGTTCTATTTACTCATTTATTTATTTAGAGACAAAGTCTTACTCTGTAGCCCAGATTGGTCCTGAACTCAAGGGTGTAGCCCAGGCTGGCCTTGGACTCACGGCAATCCTCCTGCCTCAGCCTCCCGAGTGCTGGGATTACAGGTGTTTACCACCACTCCCATCTTTATGTGGTATTGGGAAATCAAACCCAGGGCCTTGTGCTTCCTGGGCAAGTGCTTTAACCACTGTGCCATTCCTCCAGCCCCTACAGGAAGTTGTAAACCAGATTAAACTCTCTGTAAGCCGGACTGCAGGGAACAGGCCCTGTAGGGATGAGGGCAAAGCGCTCTGTGTGGAGCTGGGTGGCTTCCTCAGAAGGGCCATGCTCTGCATTTGAAGACGGCTTGCCTTGGGTGCACTTCCCAAGACTCACACTCATGCACCCTTCAGGTCTGTGCATTGCACTATGTGTAAATTTTGCCAATGAAATGAAGAACCACACACACGTAGAGTGATAGTTAAAGATACACCTCCTGAAGCATTTGAGCTTCCTTGTCAGGATGTCTTCAACTTACGTTGAAATAAAATTCTGGAGAATAGATGGTAGCATGACGGAAGAACAGAAAGAATTGATTATAACAAGATTCCCCAGCCCCTAGGTCACAACCAGAACCTGTCCATGCCCTGTTATGGACCAGGCCAGTAGTAGAAGCTTCGTCTGTGTTTACAGCCACTCCCCATCACTCAAATTACTGCCTGAGCTCCACCTCCTGCTATGTCTCCCACTGATTCTGTACTGTGATGAGATGTATATATTACAGTGTAACAATAACAGAAATAAGGTGCACAACAAATGCAGTGTGTTTAGATCATCCCCAAACCATCCCTCTCCCTGGTATGTTGAAAAAATTGTCTCCTGTGAAACTAATGCCTGGTACTAATAGGTTGGAGAACCCTTGAAACAAAGAAAGGAAAATATTAACTGTGGAGCCTAAGAGATGAGATTACAGGTGTTTATTCTTCAGTTCTTTCAGTTTTCCTTTCTTTGAAAGTTTTTGCAATGAAAAGGTAAAAATTGGGGATTGGTCCACGTAACTTCAGATTCTTCCAACCCAACTTCTGCTATTACTTGTAGAAATAAATAAGCACTTGCTTTGTAAAAGAAAGCCTCAAGAAGGTGAGCTGTGTGTGATGTGTGCCGAGGTTTTGTGGCCAATAGCCACTTTTCTGTGTCCCTTGGAAACTATGGATTTTTACAGGAATGTAGAGGTGTGGTGTGCTTTATTCCTTGTGTATCCTTGATCCTAATTCCTGCCAAAGATGGGAGGCTTGGGCATCATCATCAACATGGACTTGGAAACAGTAGTCCTGTGATGGAGTTGCTCCTTCCCTTGCCCTGAACCCCAGGATTCACTTCCAGTGGCCCTGTGTGGTTCTACCAAGCGGTTTGCCCAGCCACCAGGGTGCAGGAAGCAGTGGGGAAAAGTCTTATATGGAAAACATTAAGGAAGATTTTTTAGGAGATTTTAAGTATGCCTTGGTGTGGGCTTATTTTGTAAAACAGAAAGTGCTAATGTGACACACCCTAAATGAGGAAGTCAGCAGAACACTCTGCAGAGATTAATTTTCATTACACTTCAAAGCCAAAGTCTGTGCTCATGAAACAGACTCACTGTGGGATAAGTTATTTTGGACTCCAAACACAATCCCTCTTCGGGCACAGTTGACACTTGGGAAGAGGACTGTGTTAGTCTGCCTTGGTGTTCTGCCCAGGGTTGACCTGTTTTGGGAGGGCAGAAGGAGGCATGGGCTCTGCTTATCAGCTCATCCTCCTGTCTCCACCCCTGCTTCCCTCATGCCTGCATTTATAGGCAACACACAGCATTTCATGGTGTCATTTCCATGCCTGTGGCCAAGCACATTTTACCGGGGCTGGATTAGCTGCAGGTGCAGAGGTGACACAGTGTGCAATGAGGCCTGTCCCCATGCTCAGGGTCCTTCTGAACATGAGGGCTGTGGTCGTGGAGGCAGTCCCCTCACTGACGCTGCTGTGGCTCTGACCTGCCTCTGTGCCCACCCATGGCTCTATCACTCATGGATACTGCCATCTCTCCCGTGGGGAGACATCCCTACCTCATGCTCCTGAAGGAAAGTGAAAGGAGGACTCAACACAAACTGCACAGTATCGTTCCCAGCCATAGTACCCAACTCCAAACAGGGCAGTAAGAGTGGAATGCCATCAACACACAGAGCAAAAAGAGTGTCAGCGACCCAGCCACTGCTGAACGTAGTCATGTACTAATTCAGAAACCCTTGTACAGTGATGCTAATATCAGCAAGTCACATTCAATGGAAAGGGTACCACTAAGGTGGAAGAAGCTTGCTACGAGACAGAAAGAAAAAATGCCCAAGAAGATGTAATAATTCTGAATCTTGATGATTATTTTATTTAATCTTCAACTCACAAAAGCAAACATTAGTTGGAAGAAAAACTATATATCTAAAATTATAATAAAATATTCTAATAGAAATGTCTTTAATTAATTTACTTCAAGGGGAAAACTTACTAAAAGTATAGAATGTTACTAATTGCTTTACTGATGCATAAATGTCATACATAAACCTTCACATCCAATTTAAGCAACTTCATGGGTTCAGACTTGTACATACACCTATGAAACTAGCATTATCGTCTAAGTGTAAACATACTCATTGCCTCCAAAAATATTCTGCTCCTTGTGTGACTGTGTGTGTGTGTGTGTGTGTTGAGAACAAATAATGAGAAACCTACCCCCAATATATTTGTATACATACAGACCTTATTATTAATTATAGGCATCATATCGTATAATAGAGCTCATTTTCTGTTCCCCAGTTCTTGGTAACAACTAGCTTATCCTATTTCTATTAGTTTGCCTAATTTAGATAACCCATATAAATCTAATCCTTCATCCCAAATGCAGCCCTGAGGTGCTAGACATGTGGAGTTAAGGCTTAAACCATCATTTAACAATGAAACTTTGAAATCATCTCACATTTGTCTTGGATACAAAGGAATTTTTCCTTATGCTATAATAGGTGAATTTTTCAGTTACGCAACATCCAGTGAGCACTTGATCCAACTCACTGAAGCTGAGTATTCAGTGGACTCACTGAGTTCATTTCAGGAACAGTGGCTTTAAGACATCCCACTCTAAGTGCTCAATCATGAGAACTATCTCAGCACCTCAGACTAAAAAAGTAAGGATACTGGGAAATCAAGATTTTAGTTTTTAAAAAGCAGAATATCTTTGTCTTACTTTTTGTGTATCAGTGTGATGTTGGCAATTTCCTAATGGATCACATCTACAATTGGACAAGATCCCTTGGCCCTGAGGTACTTTCAGAGGTTGTCTGGTTCATTGTCCTCTTTTCCAATGTCATTAAACTCCCAAATTAAATATTTCACCTTATTAAATCTCAACCATGCCACTGAAGTTTTCATTGGCTCATAAAACCTGCTCTTCTCCCTTCTGGACAGAGGCATGGAACACATTTGCCAGTTTCCTGGGGTACTGTGATCACAAAACTGAAGTCGTGCTGCTAGATTATGATCAGAAGCCATCTGTGTTACTTCCAGGCTTGGCTCATCCAAACTCACAGAGCTGATGCCTACTTCATTTCCTTGTCTTCAAGTAGAGACAACAAACAAGCCCCAATGACTGACATGGTGACAGACCGAAAAAAGTCTGGGTTACATCACTTGGGATCCAGGTGGGGAGAGCAGCTCTTGGTGGTACACCTGACATCCCAGAGCTCATACTGATAAGGAGCCAGGGAAGTCAAGCAGAAAGAAGTAGTTCCACAGATCCCCTTGCGAAAAGAACAGGATTAGACTCAAGATTTGCCAAAAGAATGGAGTCTCAGGGAAAGGGTTTGTGGGGAAGTGAACCTCCCTCCGGGGCGCTTGCTGGTTCTCAAGCTGAAGCACAAAGAGCATGAAATGATTAGCAAAAAAGGGTGCAAATGAGAAGGGCCTAAGTTTGGACCCTTGGCAGACTTTACCTGTGAAGTGAAGGAGAATCAGAAATAGGCCAGTCTCCCAACCAGCCTCAAGTGTACTCAGACCCATAATAGCTGGACCAATCTGCCTACCTTGTAGCCCCCTGCCAGAGAGAGTGCCAACCCAAAGGTGGGGAAAGACGACGTTATCCTGAGACTCTGCCACATTGGATGCACAGTGACTTGCTTACCACCTAGCACAAGAAACCAGACCAGGAGAAAAGCTAGCCACAGGAATGCAGCAATGGAGAACATATCAAGAAATATTTATATATTAAAAGATAAAGAAAATGAATAGAGGGAAAAGTAATTCACAATAGAACTAGAATGCAGCCAAAAAGTACTAAACTTCTGAAGCTAAATCATACAAAAATGAAATTAAGACTGACTAGAAGGCTCAAAGCAGACAGAAAAAGGGTGATGACGAGGGGGGCAGCAGGAGAGGCAAGCTCTACTCATTTGCATCTGCAAGAAAGTAACACATAATATATGTAAAACAAAGTCGGAAACTTAAGACATTCAAAGACAATGAAGAGAATATGTCACATTCATCTCAGGGATGGAGAGTGGCCCACCCACAGGTCACACGGTCTGGACTAGCCAAAACAACCATCAATTAGAGGAGAGTAATTAAACGTACTACCACCTGTCACTGGCTATGTTTAGGTTGATAATTTCATATGGCCTGAGAATGATGTCAAGCATATTGAAATGGTCCTTGGTAGAGAAAAAGGTTCCCCACTGCTGGTTTAATTAGAGGCCTATGAGGGGAGAAAAACAACAACAACAACAACAACGGCAAAAAGAACTCAAAAGGAATGGATGGGGAGTAGATGAAAAATTTCCAAAGCAAACAAAAGATGTCAACAGACTGGAGAAGTCTACAGATTCCACCATGAATCTTGTGGTAGTGGTTTCCTCTTGCTGCTATAAAAAATATTACTGCAGAATCAGTGTCTTAAAGACCATATGTCTGTACATATGCAGGTAATGTGTTCATGTGGACTCACCTATCTCCTCTGCCTAGCACTCCGCGAGGCTGAGATTGAGTAGTCTACCAGGAAGGCTATTACCTTGTAGAGGCTTCAGAGAAGAACTTGCTTCCCAGTACCTTGGGTTGTTGGTAGGATTCAATTCCATGCAGATGTAGAGCAGAGATCAGTTTTAGGATATAGAGAAAAGTAGAAAGAAAGCCAAGTACCAGAAAGAGCAGATAACAAACCATGGAGGTTTTGGAAAATTTTAATCATAGCCAATTATCTCATATAACTTAACAAAGCATTTTTTTCAGGGAGAAACTGTTGGCTGGGCAAGATCACTGGGGACATTTAGAGCCAGTTTAAGGCACTTATAATCCCTTCTGTAGGCAATGAGGAGGCACCCAGGGACTCATTAAGAGTAATAACAACACATTTTGGGAAGATAAAAAGAAAAGAGACTTTTCTTAAGGGAAATCCACAAGAAATGTATGTGAGATTCCTATAGTTCAGGAGGCCAGGAGGTAGAGTGATATATGGCAGTGATCCCCAACCTCTGGGACACCAGGGACCAGTATAGTTAAGCCATTCTTCCAAGAATGGGGTGGGGTGTACTTGTTATGCCATAGGTTGTTGGAGGACAGCTTTGAAATGGTGAGTCCAGCAGCAGGAGGGGATCAGAGAGTGAAGCTCTACCTCTTGTGAATCAGCAGTGGCTGATAGGAGTGTGCTGATGGGAGTCAGAGCTTCACTTACTACTCTCCTCCTGCTCACTGCTCCTCTGTGCTAGAGGCAGGGCTCTTCCAAAGCCAGGAACAAGTAGTGGTCCATGGGCCAGGAACTGGGGGGAAGGAGGACATCCTAGATCGGAGACCTAGATCAGCATCTGTGGGCACTGAAGCCCACCTCCTGATGTTTTTGAGTCTCCTTTTGTGTATCTGTTTGCAAAGGGGCATCTCTGACTCTGGGCACTTGAGTTGTCCCAGAGGGAAGAAAATGCTCAATGCAAGTTAAGAGTGGAGATCAGCAAAATGGCTAAGATGCTATATGTATGTGTACCAACTCCCAAAGCTGAATATAATTGTTATACATTGGAAACATATACCTAGAAAAATTAGAATTGTGGAAAAATAAATAATTGACTACATTATAGGCAAAATTGGCTTCAAGAAATAGAAAATTTTCCAGACAGTAACTCCTTAATGTATGACATTGGTTACAGCATGATCAGTGCCTCGACTCAACCATGAAGGATTTGGTGACACAGGTAAAACACTGCTCTCATTTGGATCTGAGTGTCCCCCAAAAGCCTCCTGTATTCGGATGTAGTGGGAAAACTGTGGAATGATGTGTTGTTAGGAGGTGAGGCCTGGCTGGAAGAGGTGGATGCTTGGGGCTTGACCTGGAGGGATTGGGTCAACTTGCTGAGGTTAGGTGGGTGCCCATGGCAGAGTTTTCAACTGTATGTTGTTGACTGTGGGCCAAGAAGTTGGGAAGTTTCACCCATCATGGGCCTGGGGGTCTCAATTGGAAACTTGAACTAAGTAAAGGAAGGAAGAAGAAACATTGTTACAACTTCTTCCTGAGAAAGCTCAGGCCTACCCCGAGTCTCCAGATATGAACTTGTTCCTGCTTTACTCAACTTTCTGTCTGCAATGGGGTGAGCAGATCTCCTGCCTCTGCCATGTGCTTGCTCCATTGCCAGCTGCCCATGTATGGACTGTGACATTCTGAAATGATAAGCTAAAATAAATCTCTACTACTCTAAGTTATGGATGTTGAGTAGTCTGTCACAGCTATGAATAAGTGACTAAAACAGAAATTGGTTCCAGGAAAGTTGGGTGTTGCTGTGACTTTACCTGACAATGTGGTTTGGAATCCTTTGGAACAGGTTTTCTGGATGAGTTTGGAAAGGTTTAAAGATGCCAGCTAGCAAAGCCTTAAGATCCTATGAGCCGAGCTTGGTGGAAAGTTCTAGTCAGAGCTCAGAAGATCAGAATGCAGATAGAAGTGTGGATTGTAAAGACAGAATCAAGAAATTTCAGATGGTAAGGAAAACTTTATTGGCAATAGATCTAAAAACCATGGGTGCTGCTCTGGCAAAAAAGCAAACCCAAATAAATAATCTATCCTCACAACTCAGGGCACTAGAAAACCAAGAACAAGCCAACCCCAAACCTACAAGAAGAAATGAAATTATAAAGATCACAGCAGAAATCAATAAAATAGAAACGAAAAAACAACACAAAAAATGAAGCAAAAAGTTGTTTTTTTGAAAAGATATACAAGATTGATAAGCCCCTTGCTAAACTCACAAAAAAGTAATAAAAATTCTTCTAACAAAGAAGAACCCAGGACCTGATGGACTCCCAGGAGAATTCTATAAAAAATTTAGGGAAGATTTAGTACCAGTGCTCACCAAACTATTTCAAGAAATTGAAAAGGGAGGAAAATTGCCCAAATCATTTTCTTGAAGTAAGCAAAACTCTAATTCCAAAATCAGACAAAGACTCTACAAAAGAAAAAAAACTACAGTCCAATATACCTAATGAATATTGATTTAAAAATACAATAAAATCCCTGTCAACATAATGAAGCAAATCATAAAAAAGGTTATACACTGTAACTAAGTGGGCTTCATCCCAAACATGCAAAGATTGTTCAACATATACAAGTCAATAAATATAATAGACCACTTTAACAGATTCAAAAATAAAGGTCATATGATTATCTCAATAGATGGAGAAAAAGAATTTGACAAAATCCAACACCCTTTTATGATACTCTGAAAAAATAGGAATAAAGGGACTCTACCTCAACATGATTAAAACTATTTATAACAACCCCTCAGCCAATATAACCCTAAATGGAGAAAGACTGAAAATACAGAAACAAGACAAGGAAGTGTACACACTGTCATCCTTACTACTCAACATAGTGCTTAAAGTTTTGGCAAGAGCCATCAGGCAAGGAATAAAAGAAAAATACATCAGAAGGGAAGAAGTAAAGATACCTATATTTGCAGATGACATGATACTCTACATAGAAAACCCCAAAACTTCCACCCAAAGACTCTTAAAACTAATAAATAAATTCAGCAAAGTAGCAAGTTATAAAATCAATACCCACTAATCAATAGTATTACTATACACAAATAAAAAAATACAAAGAGAAAAAAATCAAGAAAACAACTCCCTTCATAATAGCAGCAAAAATAAAATACTTAGGAATAAACCTCGCCAAAGAGTACTTATATAAAGAAAAATACAAACCCCTAAGAGATTGAAGAGGACTTTAGAAAATGGAAAGACATTCCATGTTCTTGGACAGAAAGAACTAATAGTGTCAAAATACTCTCAAAGCTACTATACAGATTCAATGCAGTGCCAATCTAAATGTCAACAATATTCTTCACAGAACTAGAAAAAAAAACCTTAAAATTTATATGGAACTAGAAAAGATGAAGAATCTCTGAAGCAATTCTGAGTAAAAAGGACAAAGCTGGGGGAATCACAATCCCAGACTTTAAAAAATACTACAAAGAAACAGTGATTAAATCTACATGGTACTGGTATAAAAAGAGACAAGAGGACCAGTGGAATAGAATTGAGAATACTGAAACAAACCTAAACATCCTTAATCACCTGATCTTTGACAAAGGGGCCAAATTAATTCACTGGAAAAAAGACAGCATCTTCAACAAATGGTACTGGGAAAACTGGATCTCCACATGCAGGAGAATGAAACTAGACCCGTATCTGTATTCACACATTAAAATTAGATCAAAATGGATCAAAGAATTTACCATCAAAACAGAGACGCTGAATGTACTGGAAGACAAGTTAGGTAAAACCCTAGAAAACAGAGATAAGAAAGGATTTTTTGAACAGATTATCAACTGCACATGAAATCTCAGCAAGAATTTTATCAAATGGGACTACATTGAATTAAGCTTTTGAACAGAAAAAAAAAAAAAAACAATCAGCAAGGTGAAGAGACCGCCCACAGAGTGGGAAAAGATATTCACCAGTAACACTTGGGACAAAGGATTAACACCTAGAATATACAAAAAAAAAAAAAAAAACCTGAAAAACATAAAACCCCCTAAAATAGATAATCCCATTAAGAAGTGGGCAGCTGAAATGAAAAGAAACTTCACAGAAGAAGTACCAATATCCAGCAAGCGTATGAAAAATTGTTCTTCATCATTGGCCTCAGAGAATGCAAATAAAAACAATGTTGAGGTTTCAGTTCACTCCAGTGAGAATGGCTTACATCCAGAACTCAAAAAACAACAATTGTTGGTAAAGGTGTAGAAAAAAAAAAAAAAAGAACTCTACTTGACTGTTGGTGGGAATAAACCTGGCACAATCATTATGGAAAGCAGTCTGGAATTACCTTAGAAATCTGAGAATGGAAATTCCATTTGATCCAACTCCTGTCCTACTGGGCATGTTCCCATACGAAATAAAGTCAACATACAAAAAGACATGTGCATATTCATGTTTATAGCAGCACAATTCATAATTGCCAAATCCTAGAAACAACCTACCTGCCCATTCATACCGGCATGATTAAAGAAGATGTGGTACCTATGTGCAAAGGAATATCATGCAGCCATAAAGACAGACAGATATGAAGCATTTGAACAAATTGGGGCCACCTAAAGTTTATAATGCTCCGTGAAAAGAACCAAGCACAAAAGACTGACTATAGATGAACCACACACACACAAAAAAAAAAAAAAAAAAAAAAAAAAAAAAAAAAAAAAAAAAAAAAAAAAAAAAAAAAAAAAAAAAAAAAAAAAAAAAAAAAAACATAAAAAGCCCCCAACATGAATGGATTGGTCGAAAGAGAGGCACTGGTCAGATAGGAAAGAGGTGAACCTCTAAAAAAGGGGTGGACATAGTAGCTCACTAATTCCCCACACTCCCTGGTTCTAATGTGTTATAGAATTTGAAATTCATATATTTACAAAAAAGTTTAATGTTATATCATGTGAAATTTTTTACCACAATGAAATTTTTTTAAAGCATGTTGGAATTTTGCCTTGTCCAGAAACTGACTGAAACTGAGATTAAGAGCAGTGAACTATTTTATGTAGTGGAGGAAATCTCAAAGCAGCCCAATGTTCAGTCATATCAGTACTCCTGGCAGCGTTTAGCTAACTCTATGGTGAACAGCAGAAAAAAAAAAAAATGGCAGAGAAACATGACACAAGAAGTTCGCAGTTTTGCAAGAGTGAAAGGAACTGCAAAGGTGGAACAAAGGAACACAGGAATTTTAATGAGATTAGCATTAAGAAGTCAGGGACTTGGAACAAAACCTGCAAAAAATGCATTACGGGTGTCTCAGAAGTCAGCAAGATCCTACCCTTCACCAATTAAAGGGTGGAAAGGAAAAAGACCTTGCTCTGAAAAGAGTATCACAGGGCTTCCTGTAGGACCAAAGAGAGAAGCCTTGGCCAGAGTTCAAGTG
Organism: Ctenodactylus gundi; assembly: GCA_004027205.1. NCBI lineage: Eukaryota > Metazoa > Chordata > Mammalia > Rodentia > Ctenodactylidae > Ctenodactylus > Ctenodactylus gundi. The sequence goes on along the minus strand of PVKB01003904.1, from coordinate 8,397 downwards.
CCTGGCGGTCGACAGCCATCCAGGCACTTAGAGGCTGCTAGAGCCAAGGCCGTAAGGACCAAATCACTGCTCCAGCTGCTTGGCACCACCCACGTGATGCTGGCCTTATTGGCATGTAGAGTGCAAGAATTGGGTGGTGGAGGCTTCCACCCAGATTTTAAAGGAAGGCCTTGGCTGCCAGCAGCATGATCCTAGGAGAGCAGCACATGAGGTTGTAAAAGAGAAACTTACCGTGCAGTGGAGACTCCAGAAATCTGGCGATGCTAGAAATGTGGTTAATCGGCTGAGAAACGCTGCAAGCTGTGAGCAAAGGAGTGAAATGGGGGCCTCAGCTGGAGACAGCGCTGTAATGGTGGGGCCATGTAAGCCCTTGGTAGCTTACATCTTGCTAAGGCCTAGACATGGAGCTACAGGATTTAACCCCTGACCTGCTAGCTTTAGAACTTGTTTTGATCCAATTGCTTTCTATCCTTCTCTTTGGAATGGGAATATTTACCCTATGCTATTGCATGTTGGGTGTTTAACTTTTGATTTTCACGGGAGCTCACAGCTAAGAGTTTGGCTTGAGTATTGGAGGAGACTTTGGACTTGAAATTTTTAGCAGTGCTGGAACTGTTAAGATTTGGGCAACTCTTAGAGAAGGACTAAATGCATTTTTCATAGAAAAGTGAACATGAGTCTTTTGAGAGCCAGGGGAGGAATGCTAATTTGGATGTGGAGGGTCCCACAAATGCTTCATGTACTGGGATGTAGTGGGATAACTGTGCAAACAACCTTGTGTTATTGGGAGGTGGCCTGGCTGGAAGGGATGGATGCTTCGGATTTGAACTGGAGTGGTCAATTTGTTGAGATTGGAAGCATCTCAGAGCTTTCCTGATGAGTCGTTGACTTGTGGGCCAGGAAGTGAGAGAGGGTCTTCTTAAAGCAATCATAAGGAAGGAGAAACATTGTTACAGCTTCTTCCTAGGAAAGCTGGAGCCTTGCCTGAGTCTGCAGGTTCACTTGGCTCCTGCCTCACGTGATTCCTGTTTGCAGCGCCTCTAGCAGCTCTCCAGCCTCTGTTATGTGCTGCCACTTTGCCAGCCACGCAGGAATGGACTTTGAGACCTTTTGAAACTGTGAGCTAAAATAAATCTTTCCTCCCTTAAACTATGCATGTTGGGTATTCTGTCACAGCAACGAGAAAGTACTAAGTTAGACACCATAAAGATCCTCTCAGCTCATCTGTCTCTGTCTGGGTGGTATTTCAGAGAGCAGGGCCACCCTCAGGTACCCTCCCACAGATGCCCACTGATGGCACCTTGGTGACCTCTCCCCTCTTGCTGTGGGGTCTCTGATGGTGTGACTTTTGAGGCATCTGCCTCCTCAGGCTCAATGCCCACACAGAGATATTGGAGAGTAGGGCAATTGCATCAAGGCCTTTCAAGACATTCCTGCCCTAGTGATGGCCTTGTCCTTGTCCAGTTTTCCCTGGCTCCTTGAGCTTCTTCTCACCTTTTCCCTCCATGTCTTTAACTTAGCGGTCATGTCCCCAAAATCTGCCTGTCTCCAGGCCATGCCCTTATGAGAGTCCAGGCTGGGAAAGAGTAGGTCAAAATGGATTGCTGCAGAAAGGCTGGGTCCATCAGCAGGGGGTTGGCAATGTCCTGAAGCCACAAAAGCAGAGCTGGGGAGATCGTGGAGGCCTCGTGAAAGAGGTGTAATGAACCTGCAAGTGGTGGAAGATTCCAGCTAGCTTGGCTGCTGGCTGCTACCGTGGATACGTGGCTCTGGGGTGAGCTCGCTGTGTACTCAGTATGTTATGGAAGGGAAGGGCAGGCAGTGGGCACAGGGTGACCTGATTCGCAATTCCTTTGTTCCCTGTGCTCAGACTCTGGAGCTGCAGGTCAATTGTCAGGCTCTGGGCAGCAGAAAACTTACTAGACTCAGACCATAGGCCCAAGGACAGCAGATGCCTTCCCACATTGCCACGCCTGCCTTTCTCAGGATCACTAGTCCACCTGCTCTCAGGATCAGGGGAGGGGCTTACACAGCATGCAAGAGTCAAGCATAGTCCCAGGCACACAGCATCTGTGACCCTCTGCAAAAACACCGCATGGTTGTTGGGTGGTTGCAGGCAGCAGCTGCATCTGATTGGGTCCTTCAGGAGGGGCCTCCACCTCCCCAAGGCTTCCTGGCATCCAGCCCACAGGCAGCAGCTCCTCCCCTCACCCCAGAGTCAGCACTGAACTCCCATGACGTTTTCCCTTTCCTCCTGTTCCTGTAAATGAGACTTGAGGTATAAAAGTTGTGCACAGCCTGCCGCCTACATCTCAGCTTCTGAAAGATGTTGGCATTTAAATGCCAGATGGTCTATGGAGTCGGGATGAGGCCAGCCGCAGGCGTGTCTTGGGTCATGGGTAGGGGCAGGGGTCCTCTTTTGTTTCTGATTTAATAAGAGGATTGCTTCAGGCCAAACGCAAAGCCAGTAAGGTCAGTGCTGAACACATGCTGTTCAGCCAAGAAATGAAGGGGCCAGATGATTATTGTACTATGTGTGTTTCTTGTAAAAGGGAAAAAGACAGTGAGATCATAGAAGGGCCTGTAGCAGAGTCTGCCCATCATCAGGAGAGAGGCACAGCTCCTGCAGGTGGCGTGGAGTGGCTGATCTCCAGGGGGAAGGTAACATGCGAGGACTGTGACCACCCACTACCAGCATGCCTCTCTGGGACCACGGCCCCAGGTGTGGAGGGACTCAGCTCTGCTGAGGAAACCAGCGACAGCCTCCCTCATCTCGGATCCCTTTCCTTCCCATTTGGATGTGTCAGGAAGCTCGGGGAAAGGTGTGAGCCGGAGTAGCAGAAGGCCAGCGACCTTCTGCCACCGACAGAAGTAGACTCGGTTAGACTCGGTTAGTGGACAGGTAGCTCCATCTCCAGTTTGCCCTGCCTAACACAGGCTAGAAGCGTGCGCCTTCCACTCTCACAACAGGTTATGACTGCCCCAAAGTTCTGGGGCCTGTGAGGCGCTCAGGGAGCCCGGGGGTCAGGCCGAGGGTGCCAATAACGCGGGGAGGTCCCACCTCCCAGGACACAGCAGACGGGTGATCAGTGTGGCCCTGCAAGCTAAGCTGCACCACCTGCTTGACCCCAAGTCCGCTCCCTGCCTGCTACTGGTCACCACAAGCTCAGCCACGCTCACGTGGCCATGCTAAGCCCACCAGGCGGTCGCTGCTGCTTTCTCCCTCTGTTTAACTGGGCTTCCCTGCCAAGGCTTCAGCGGTCAGACCAGCGATCCAATCAGCAAATAGCACTTCAGGCTCCCAGCAGTTTAGAAAAGCAGTGAGATTCCTATCTGCCCAGAAACGTGACCTCCCAGAAGCAGGCCCACCCACACCGGCGCCCACATGGGATCCACAGTCCATCCTAGCGGCTCCTGCCGCTTGAAACTGCCAAGAACTCTTCCCTCCATATATCTGTAAAACAACCTGTGGGGTTTGTTTGTTTGTTTGTTTGTTTGTTTGTTTGTTTGTTATGGTTTTGCCTCTCCACCTCATTAACTTTCCAAACATGTTTTTCTGAAGATTCCACTTCAGAGGAAATACATGTCCTCCGCCAGCGCTGCCTGTGAAGCAGACTTCCTGGGAGCGAGATTCCTGTCTTTAGTCTTTCAGTTACTGTTTATTTTCAAAGACCAAGCAGAGTAAACATGGCGCAGGTCTCTGTAGGCTTTGAGCTCGCGGGTGACAACAGGAAGAGAGGCCGCTGTTTTCTCCAGTGGATCTTCCCGGGCCGGAGGCGCCTCCAGGCTGCATGTTGGCCCCAAGGTGGCTGCTCCCCCAATCCAGCGCGGGTCCTGGGGTCACACGGAGGTATGGGTGATGCCGCTGCTGACCCCACCACCCTGCCGGGTCCCTGCACCTGCTCCTTGCCTTCCCACTGCGCCGCTCCTTTGCAGCGCTCACCTCTGGCCCCAGCGCCCTCTTTCCTGCCCTCGTTCCTGCCCGGAGGGTGTGATGGAGGCTTCTGTGGGGGCTATGCAACAGGCCAGCCTTTGGCTGCAGAAGGGGGAAGCCTGGCTTACTTCTGGGTCCTGTGTGGGAACCCTCTGTTTCCAAATAACCAACCCTGTGATGCCCGTTTGCAGAGAGCCTGTGAAGGAACAGGAGCAAGGACTCAGAAAGAGGAGAAGGCAGCATGCCCAGAAAGGACAGCTGGCAGGGAGGGAGGGCTCTGCCAGCTCCTCACCCCACCCAACTGCCTACTGTCCACCTGGGTACCTGGTGCCCACTCCTACCCTTCAGCAGGTCTCCCTGTCACCACTCACCCACAGTGCATCCTCACCTCTCCCTTCCCACCCAGTGCCTGCCTTCCCTCACCCAGTCTCCAAGAAGGGTCACTGACCCTCTGGGCCCCAGGTGGTCTTCTGGGAGATGGGAGCTCTTGCTGTGGGCAGGCAGAGAGGAGTTCCATTAAGTGGCCAGCCGAGACAGACTCGGGGCACGGGAAAGGACAGTGGCAGAATCACTGAGCACTCGGGGTTAGAGAAGAAGAGGAGTAACCTGAGGTGGGAGGAAGGCGGGAGATGTGAGAGGAGGATGGGGTGGAGGAAGGAGGGAGGGAAGGAGGGCAGGGGGAAAGAGGGAGGGAGCTTTGGGGGCTAGGGGAAGGACTGCGGAAAGAGGGAGGTATGTGGAGGAGGACGGGATGTGGGAGAGGAGGAAGGTGCTGGGAGGAGCGTGGGGTGGGGGAAGAAGGGAGGGAGAAGGATGGTGGGTGGGGAAGGAGCGGGGTGTAGAGCAGAAGGCGGGGTGGGGGTAAGAGAGAGGTAGGAGGGAGATGCGGGGAGGGGTGCAGGGTCTCAGGGACGGTGGGAGGCAGCTGTGAGCTGGCAGCTGAGAGGGTAGACTGCTGGAGAAGGAAAGACTCACCGGGGCAGGCACAGAAGGCCTGGGGCAGCAAGGGGTGCACCTGGTCTGGGAAAGGTCACATGGAGTCAGAGGCAGGGTGGAGAAGGGAGACGGGTAATGCAGCCTGCGAGCCTAGCAGGGCCAGCTCCGCGATGGCTTGCGGAGATGCAGTCACCAGAGACAGAGGGGAAGGGAGACTATCCCAGCTACTGAGGCCCCAGTCCCCTGTGCATTCAGAAAGCTCCCTGGGGTGATACAACCAGGGCTTCCCAGCCACCTACTAAAGGAGGGGTCATGACTCCTGTCTTCAGGCCCTGTACTCTCCTGCCCTTAAAGGTCTCTAGAGCTGGGGCGGGATAGCAGCAGGTAGGAGCTATCCTTTTGCAGTAGGTCCCGCGGGGGAAGCCAGGGGAAGTTCTAGGACTCCCTCCCTACACTGCCCCCACCTCATTGTTGCAGAGACTCTCTTCCCCCAGTTTTTACAGTGGAGAAACAGATGGCACCTGTGGACACGGGCTCTGATGGCTGCTCAGCCATCTCTAACTGGTACTGATACCCAGCGACCTCAGGCAGCTTCACACACAGATAGTCATCACAGCTGTGGCTGCTCATGCTCATAAACCAGAGTCCCGAGAAATAGGCTGTGGAACGGGAGGCCTCCAACTTGCTTGTCAGCCTAGTCCTTACTGCTTGGCTAGGGCACTGTGGCCTTATCACCTGTCCTTGCCACAGCTTACTCCAGTGAAGTCCGTAGTAGATTGAGGTGAGCAAACTCCTCTATTGTAGGAACATTGCCAGCTCTGAAGACAGAAATCTAAGATCCAGAATACATGAGATAATTTTCAAGTTCATAAGTGTTTCAAAATCACAACCAACCAGTTCCAGGTGCCAAAACAACACAGCGTGGGCCACGCAGCCTTCTCGAAGGACTTGCCTAGACTCTTCCTGGCCAGGTGCAAGGCTTCATTCACAAGCACTCTGCTTAATCCATTCCATAGCTGGCAGTACTCTACCAAGGTGAACATCTAATAATTAGGTCAAGAAGATAGAAATATTGATTACATGCTGGCATGCACACACATGCAGGTCACACAAACACACACACAGAGGATGCAGGCTGTGATTGCTGACACATTCTTCTATGGCCATTTACTGAATGCCCACTGTATGACAGGTTCAGAAGACACACATAGTAAGACATAGACCCTCCTTCTAGAGACAGGCCTTTGAAATAATTATTAAAGTATAGTTTGATAAACTCGTATCATTGGTAAAAAGATTTTTAAAAGTGGCCAAGAAAGGTCCTGTGCCTTGATTATTAACATCTGTGCTGGTCCTGAAGGATGAATTCAGGATGGTTACGGAGCACTCTAGGAAGGAAAGGAGCCAAGGAGCACTCCAGGAAGGGAAGGCACCTGTCTGAAGGAGGAGGGTGGAACTTCAAGGCAGTTCGCACCTACAAGTTGCCCCACACACAGACAGAGGAGGTGCAAGGGCAGAGCAGTGCACAATGACACCCTGGCACTGAGCAGCTGCTCATGCTCGTGGGAGCTGCTCTAAAGGGCTTGGGTTGAAGCCCAAAGCCTGGAGAATGGTAGGGGGTTTTCAGCAAGCTGAAGGAAGCACAGATCAAATTTGCATTTCAAGCAAGAAAAGCTCCTGCACAGAATGGCTGAAGGAACCTATTACGGTGCCACCTGTCAGAGAAATGGGGAGGTTCTGTGAACATTAAGGAGGAGGAACCCCAAACCCCAGGACCACTTTCTCGTGAGATGGGGAGGAGAGAATTGCAGGGTGAGGGGACATAGACCTGTCCGGGCTGCCTAAGAGCAGGGGCAGAGCATGAAGACAGAATCCTGAGCTCAGTGTGGGGTCAGTGCACTCCGTACTGTCTCTGAGGACTCATGTGTTTGGAGAAACGTAGAAGGCAGTAGCCCTATAGGCCTTAGGATTTTAAGATACCAGAATTTCTCTTTTGTCCTCTGAGTAAACTTTCATCTTACTGCAAAAACAATAAGAATTTATTAAAGTTTGTATGAGGTAAGGAATGGCAAAATAGAGAAAACTGGGGCTGGCACAGCAGTTAAAGTGCTTGCTTTGCAAGCCCAAGGCCCTGAGTTCAATTTCCCAGTACCACATAAAGCTGAGCGTGGTGGCATGCGCATATAATCCCAGCACTTATGAGGCTGAGGCAGGAGGATTGCCTCATCCAAGGCTAGCCTGAGCCCATAGTGAGTTCAGGACCAGCCTGAGCTACAGAGTGAGGCCATCTCAAAAGAAGAAAAAAAAAAAAGAGAGAGAGAAAACTACTAACTTCTAAAAAGTAAAATAAAATTCTGAGATAAAATTTCTGCAGATGATACTAACATGTTGATGTGTCTGATCCCAGGTGGTCCCCCCTGTGCACATGTGAGCCGCAGTCTTTCTTCAGGGGAACTCAAGTCTCTGCACCACCGGCAAGCTGGCCCAACCCCTGGGCCTGTGTGCTACGGAGAGCCTGGCGTGTCAGTCAACGAAGGTGGGTCACACCCATTCATCACTCCAAGTCCCCTCTCCTGCAGCATCTTATCCCCACACTCTTCTCCCGCATGTTCTGCCCTGGGTCCTGGCTCATTCTACTGTTGGCCCTTGTCTTAGCCCTGGATTCTCCACAGCTTGCTCCCCTTCCAAGTTCTCCTCACAGTTCTGGGCCACAGGTTATCCAGCAGATCCACTAACACGGGCTGATTTCAGGCATTGGTCATTTATCTATCTCTATGTGAGAAGAGTTTGTACACATCATCTGTCTTGACATGTTCTGGTTCTGACATGTTTATCTTTTCCTTTACGATTTGCAAGAACTCTTAATGCAATAGTAACCCAAGCCTGCTGTGTGTATTGAATTTCCCCCACATTAGGATGTATATATATGTAAACATGAGCTTATCTGTGTGTCCTTTTTTTCAATTAAGCATATATTCTATGCCTTTTCAAACATTAGATGTTGAAAAATCAAACTGAAAGTGTATGGGTCAATGTTTAGCTTTCCTAGAAAAAGGTCTCAAGTGATTTGTATACTCTTGTCAGACAAGGATTCAGCTGTCTGCTGGCATTGGGACAGCTTTAGCCCACAGCATGAGTCTGGTCCAAACCAGAACAGTCACAGATTGTCATCTCAGGTCACAGAACAATACCTACTGGTAAATATTTGGATGGGGTTGCCTGAAGAGTGAAGAGAGAGTCTGACCAACCTCCCCCTACCAACCATCACCTCTGGGAATTTAGGCAAACCTCCTTTCTACTCCCTGAGCTTCAGCGGGAAAGAAAGCACTTAAGTTTTCTCACTGAAAATCTATTCTAACTTAAAAGTCCTACAAGTTACAGGTGGATTACTTGGTTGTGATGGTTCAATTCCTAGCCAGCATGCAAACAGCGAAGCTTAGCTGCGTGCTCCAGTCGGCTGCCTGGCTGCTTACACAATTTATTTACACTCAAACCACACAGGCAGTTTGAGCAGCTAGAGGCCCCCC
>PVKB01003903.1:104598-170794 GCA_004027205.1 Ctenodactylus gundi | reverse complement strand
GCTAAGGCAGGAGGATCACTTGGGTCTCTTTGAGTCTGGTATCAGTTTGAACAAGGCAAGACCACCATCTCAAAAAGAAAAGTAAAAGAAATAAAACAACGCTACTGCATAGTAAATGCATGATAACCAGCAGACAAATTAATGTTTTTGTCATTAATAAAGTGTTTTACATTTATTTTAGTTTGTGGTACTAGGGGTCAAGCCTGCAGCTTTCACACTGAGCCTCATCCCCAGCTTATTTTTTGGTTTTGATTTTGAGACAGTCTTGCTAAGTTGCCCAGGCTATGCTGACACCTGCAATCCTCCTGCTTCAGCCTCACAAAGTGCTGAGATTATAGGCCTATAATGCCAGGCCTGTATACACTTAAGTTAGTAGTACGAAAAGAGTACAACTTTCCTGTAACAAAAAAAAAAAAAACCTTCAGCCCAATGTGAAAACATAGAAAAGCTACTTGTAAGCACAGACAAGCATCAAGAACAACCAAGAGGGCTAGAGGAATGGCTTAGTGGTTAGAGCGCTCGCCTAGCAAGCACTAGATACCCAGCACCACATAAGCCGGTGTAGTGGTGCACGCTTGTAACCCCAGCACTAGGGAGGCTGAGGCAGGATGATTGCTGTGAGTCTAAGACCAGCCTGGACTCCAGAGCAAGAACTCCGCCCCCACCCCCACAAGGGAAAAAAAAAAAAAAAACACGACCAAGAGGGTCAGAGGCGGCACTTACGGACATGGGACCGGTCCTTGAGCATGGCTGCCACAGCATCCTCATGGGTATCAAAGTGCACGTCAGCCTCTCCTGTGGCCTTCCCACTGGAACTGTACTCCATGGTGATTCTCACCGGCTTCAGTGGGGCAAAGAACTGCAAACAAGGGAACCAAAGGGACACAGCTGAACAGAAGGCAGATGGCAAGGAATCTGTCCACTGTTGACTCTCTCACACCTCGGAACCTTGTCTTTAGGAAATCTCTATGAGGAATAATGTAAGTACAAATCTACCATCTCTTCTGACTTTCCTGTTTTTCTTCAAATTCAAGGTTTCAAATTATCTGTTGCCAAAGAGCAAAACACTGCACATATCTTCACTGTACAAATGGTTCTCAAATATTTTTTAAAAGCCAATGAAGACCATTTATTACTGTCATTATTATTATATTTTGAGATAGGGTATTGTTCTGGAGTCCAGGTTGTTCCTGAACTCATTATGTGGCCTAGACTACCCTGAAACACAGTAATCCTCCTGCTTCAGCCTTCTCTAAGTGCTAGGACTACAGGCATGCATCACTAGGCCGAGTTCATTTTTATTATTCTATACAAATCTTTTTGGGTTTCTGTCAAATATTCATCACTCCTTAAAAACTAATGTTTTGTCAGATATGGTGACACATGCCTGTAATCTCAGCACTTGAGAAATGAGGCAACAAGACTGCAAGTTTGAGGCCAGCCTAAGCAATATGAGCTCAAGGACTGCCTAAACTAAATACCAAGACTCGCCTCAAATCAAAACTAAAATTCATGTTTTAATCAGATATGTATTTGATTATCCAAATTGTATCAGCACTATAAACTCCAAATATACTGATTAACACATTAGACCAAAGCAAAAGAACACAATATTTTTAATAAAATGTGCCACCTGTAGCTGGATAAAGATATGATTCCTAAACCAGGCCCAGTGAGCAGCAATCCCAGCACTTTGGGAGGCTGCAGCAGGAGAATCATAAATTCAAGCCTAACCTGGGTAACTTAGCAAAACCCCGTCTCAAATAAACAATAAAAAGGAGCTGGGGATATAGCTTAGCATGAAGACGCCAAGTCCAATCCACAATTCCACCAAAAACAAAACAAAACAAAAAAAGCTGCGAGTCCTAGCCAGGTTCAGTAAGACACACCGATAATACCAGCTATTTGGGAGGCTGAGGCAACGGACTGCAGAGGTTCAGGCCTGCCTGGGCAACTTAATGAGACTTGTCTCAACACAAATCAAAACACAACACAGCCAAGTGTTGGGCAGTGTTAGACATGTAGTCACAGAGTGCCTAAGCACTCAAGCTTGTTAACTAGCCTTTGAAATAATGACAACTCTGTGGCTCCACTAGTAACTGAAGACACTTGGTTCAGGATCTGTACTTCATGTATGCTCTCAAGCTCACAGTCAAATACTTCGTTGTTTTACTGTTTCATTTCAAATGGTAATCTATTATAAAATAAAAATGTATTTTAATTCTCCCCCCGCCCCCACAAAATCAGAGAATACCATTTTAAGAAAGTTACATTGTATACAACGAAAACTGTGGGCAATCTGAAGTCCTAGATTCTCGTCTAGTATAAACAGTTAATTAGGTCAATTTTTTTTTTTTTTTTTTTTTTTTTGAGACAGGGTCTCACTCTGTTGCTCAGGCTGGTCCTGAACTCACTTTGTAATCCACACTGGCCTTGTATTACAGCAATCCTCCTGCCTCAGTCTCCCAAGTGCAAGTGCTGGGATTATAGGCATGAGCCACCACACTGGGCTTTTGTGGTGCTGGGGAATCGAACTCGGGTACTTAGCGCTTGACTTAGTGCTTGCTAGGCAAGTGCTTTCACTGCTGCGCCATTCCTCCAGTCCTAATTAAGCCAATTTTATGATGGTTTAATCGGTTCCAATTATAATTTTAATGATTCACAATGATACAAAAGCAATCAGTAGAAACCATATTCTGAATTTTAATCTTTTACTAGCCCAACAATATACAGCAGTAGTAGGCCTCAACTGCCAGCCAGCCAGCCATCGTTCACAAAGATTAACAATCTACGACAGTGGTGGGGAACATCCAGCATGGCCAATGAAACATAAGCAGGACTTGAGCTGTTTTCATAGCTGAGAAGCAGGCCAAATTTTAAGCTGATAATTTGTATGGTAATTCATATATACCCACAAAGGATGCCGTAAGTATTCAAATGGCCCTTGATAGGAAAAAAGGTTTTCCCCCTGCTCTACAACATACTGTGTTGCTAAGGGCTGGTGATCAAATTAGGTGTATCAAATGTATTTTTTTCCTTTGAGACGGCATCTCTTGCTATGCTGCCTAGGCTGGTCCTGAACTCACTACATAGTCCAGAACGGTCTCAAACACATGACAATCCTCCTGCCTCAGGCTAAATTCTGGGATTATAGGCATCCCCATGTCTGGCTTATGTGGTGTTGTGGAATCAACCCAGGGCCAAACCGTTGTTAGGCAAGTGTTCAAACTCCAGTAACTACAAAAATGTATTTTACTTACAAGTTTTCAATTTACAACAGAAATATCAGGAAATAATGCCATTTTTAAGTCAAGGAACATCTGTCTGTAATTGCTCTGTAACCAAACACTTGAAGAGTCTCCATTTCACAAATTAACAGGTTACATCAAACCAACTTAATCTTTTAAAATTTTTTTTCTGCAGTACTGGCAACTGAACCCAGGGCCTTCAAACTAAGATTCTCATCTCCAATCCTTTTTATGATTTTATTATTTTTTGAGACAGGGTTTTGCTCTGTAGCTCAGGCTGGTCCTGAACTTAACCCTGTAGCCCAGGCTGGCCTTGGACTCCTGCATGCGCCACCACACCCAGTGTTTGTGGTGCTGAGGAATTGAACCCAGGGCCTTGTGCTTGTTGGGCAAGGGCTTTAACTGTTGTGCTATTCTTCCAGCCCCCTTTTTTTGAGAAGGGGTCTCACTATGTCTCTAAGTTGCCCTGACCAGACTTGAACCTGCAATACTGCTTCCACCTCCCAGAGTGCCAGGGTCACTCAGGTCTAACAATACAGATGTACGCTGTCTTACCCAGCTTAAACCAATTCATGGTAAAACCAAACTTTTTCTTTGATCACTAAACCTCTCCATATATTTTGCATGTACAAAACCCCCATATCTGTTTTTTACTTTAAGATGTAATAAAAAGCTACACACTTTTTTTTTTTTTAAAGAGACAGGATCTTAGTAGGCTGCCCACGCTGACTGTGAACTCCTGAGCTACAGGGATCTTCCTGCCCCAGCTGCCCAAAAGCTGGGACTAGGCACACGCCCTCATGTCCATCTAGCCCATACCTTCATATAGAGAAAATGAAACAAGCCTCTCCATCAAGGAAAATGCTATCCACTGCCTAAAAATAAACCAAAATACTGTGTTTTCTTCTTGACCTCCCCCAAATTAATACAAGTTGAATTTTAGAAGGTCTTTTCCAAACAAACTGAAACTGGCTATCTTACTGCCACACACATTTATAATGTCCTGGGCATTGGCTTGGAAAGGCAATCCTCTCATGTGGACAACATGCACTGAGGGAGTAGCTCCAAAATCCACAGCCTCTGGAAGGTTTTCTGCCATCTCCTTTGGCAATTCTGAGAGGAAGAACAAACAACACTGTCAAGGACACAAAATCTTCAAAAGCTACTGCCCATATTTAGGTTATGAGATGTAATGTCAAAATTCTTTCAATTATGAACCAGTAAGGATGGACTCTTTTTTTTTTTTTTTTGATACAGCATCTATACACCTCTGTAGCCTAGGCTGGTCCTGAACTCACTATAGAGCCCAGACTATCCTTGGACTCAAAGGCAATCCTTTTGCCTCAGCTTCCGAAGTGCTGGGATTATAGGTGTGTACCACCATGCCCAGTTTATGTGGTCCTGGGAAATCAAACCCAGGGCCTTGTGCTTGCTAGGCAAACGCTTTAACCACGGTGCCATCCCTCCAGCCCAGGAAGATCTTTAAAAGTGAAAATGATGAATGTTTGCTGCTTAGTATCACCTGAATATTCCTTAAATATGTAGTGAGTTTAAAAAAATGCAGCACCTCAAACTATTAAGCAATTAAGAACTTATGTTTTCAATAGAAAGACAGCACCTAATAATGAATTAACCTGTAAAGAAAAACTTTCTGTGCTATACAGGTCCTAATATATGTTAGTTATAGGAACTTACATATAATACAGATATAAAATGTATACCTCATAAGTAACAGATACAGTATTAAACACTCACACAGGATAATCCTAGAACAAACATTTAAAAAACATTTACTTGGGGCTGGAGGAAAGGCACAGTGGTTAAAGCGCTTGCCTTCCAAGTTCAAGGCTCTGAGCTTGATTCCCCAGTACTACAATGCTTGTAATCCCAGAACTCAGGAAGCTGAGGCAGGCAGATAGTCCTGAGTCCAATGGCAGCCTGGGCTACTCCAGTGAGTTGAGGACCAGCCTGGGCTAACGAGCAAGACCCTGTCTAAAAAAAAAAAAAAAAAAAAAAAAAGGAAAAAATAATTTACTTAAGTTCAAAAATTCCAAGTGTTTGTGGGGTTTTTTGTTTGTTTTTATTTGAGATAGTATCTTGCTCTGTAGCCCAGGCAGGTCCTGAACTCAGTATGTAGACCTTGAACACACAGCCATCCTCCTGCCTCCACCTCCCTAGTCCTGAGAGTACAGGCATGCACCATCATGAGTCCCAAGATTATGCAGTTCATGTAGTGCTGGGGAATCAAACCCGGGGCCTGTGCTTTTGAGGCAAGCAATAACCACTGAGATATGCCCCCAGCCCTGTTTTTGGTTTTGTTTTATTTTTTTAGTTTGGAATCAAAAAATTAAACCCAGAAGCAAACAAAAATCTTTTAAAAATATTAATGCTCTGTACCAAAATCCTTCCCCTAGTCAAATGTTGTCATGTTACTTCTTTTTAATTACAAGTTTACTAACTAGCTTCAGACATAGTCTAGAAAATGTTTAACTTAAATACCTATAACTAAGCCTATCTGCATACATACAAATAATAAAATCTTTTTCTGAGACAGGGTCTTGCTTTCTAAGTCCAGACTGGTCCTAAAATCACTACATAGCTCAGGCTGGCCCCAAGCACACCGCAATCCTACTCCAGGATACTGAGTACTGAGATTACAGGCATGAGCCATCACGCCCAGCTTCAGACATTACATCTTAACCCTATGTTCTATAATCTCACAACTTCATATAACAGTTATTAAAAAAATACTTTAATAAAACCCAAACCATGTAAGGCTGCCCCAGGGAGTCCCAGCAGGACCTTACCTGTCTCCTTCTCATTTTCAAAAGCTGTCACAGGTCGAACAGCCTCATTTACTTCATGTTCTTCAAAAACCACTTCTGGCTCAGGGACATACTTAGCAGAAGGAGATGGGGCCATTTTCTTTCCCTTATGAGAGCCAACGTGTGTTCGAACTTCATTCCTTCTGCTTGGAAATATCTCTATATATCTATGTCAAAAAAAACCAAAACAGGCACAAATACTGTAAATTAACTTTACATTGATATCACTTAAAATGGTTATGTACTGATGCATTTCCAACAGCTCATGAAACATAGGTGTTCAAAGACAGCAGGTAGGGGGAAAATGATTGATCCAGCTATTAAGTCCATGAAAAAATACTCTCGAGGCGGGAGGAACGGCTCAGCAGTTAAAGCGCTTGCCTTGCAACTGCTTAGGCAAGTGCTAAACAAGAGCTAAGCCCAAGAGGTTAATGAGAATTTAAGAACTAATTCTGACTAGCCATCATACTGACAGTGGACTGCTTTTCTAAAATAGATTATGTAACTGTATTTGGGCCCAGAGGCAAAGGCCTTGGTAATCCCAGCACTGTGGGAGGCTGAGGCAGGACTCTAAGTTCAAATCCAGCATGGACAATTTAGCAACTTGGCAAAATCCTATCACATAATTAAAAATAAAAAGGTGCTGAGGAGATAAAATAGCTCAGTGTGAAGGCCTTGGACATAAAAAGATTAAATAAAGCATTGGAGGGTAGCAATAGTAACACGCTTTGCCTACCATTGCAAAGCCGAGACTTTCAGAACAACAAGCAAAAAAAATTACACTTACCACTCCTCTTTCATTTTTAATTTCTACTAGTGTGTGTGGTATATAACAACTGCCTTCAGCTTAAGGAAATGGTGCACACATATACTGCATCTCCATCATTTTCACTACCAGTTCCCCCCACGCCCCTCTTTTGAGGCAGGGTCTCACTCTGTAGTCCAGACCAGTCCTGAGCTGACTATGTATGCCCAGGCTGAACTTGAACTCAGGGCATTTCTCCTGGCTCAGCCTCCTGAGTGCTGGGCCATCAAACCCAGAGCTCACTAGGGAAGCACTTGAGCCACTACACTATTTTTCTAGACCCCATGCCATCCTACTCTTTTACCCACTCCTCCACATCCCCTCTTCCTCTCTACAAAGCCTACCTCCCTGTGAAATTCCTACCACTCTTACTTAGCTTTTATTTATATTTTGGGTTCCTCATATTAGAGAAAAGTGCTAGTTAGGCTTCTGCACCTCATTCCACTTAGTAGTCTCCTGGTACACACAATTTCTTTTTCTTTTTCTTTTCTTTTCTTTTCTTTTCTTTTCTTTTTTTTTTTTTTTGAGATGGGGTCTTGCTACTCTGTGGCCCAAGCTGGTCCTAAACTCACTATGTAGCCCAGGCTGGCCTTGGACTCACAGCAATCCTCCTGCCTCCCAAGTGCTGCAATTACAGGTGTGCACCACCACGCCCGGTTTTATGTGGTGCTGGGAATCGAACTCAGGGCCTTGCACTTACAGGGCATGTGCTTTAACTGCTGGGTCATTCCACCAGCCCACTATTAGTTAATTTTTACTGTACCTACAAAATTAAAGTTAAGACATAAATTACCTACACTATTACATACATTGTACAAGACAGCTGACCCAATTTCCCCAATTTCCTTTTTATTTTTTTGGGGGGGAGGCAGGGTCTTGCCCTGTAGTCCAGGCTGATCCTGAACTCACTATGCAGCCATGGCTGGCCTTGAACTCACAGCAATCTTTCTGCCTCAGCTGCCTGAGTGCCACCAGCCCAGCTTATGTGGTGCTTGGTAACCAAACCTAGGGTCTACTGCTCTAACTGCTGAACTATACCCCCAGTTCTCCCATTTCTTTAAAAACCAACTGTTGGCTAGAGATGTAGCCCAGTGCTAAAGTACATGCCTAGCATGAGTGAGAACATGAGTCCAATCCTTTGTATCGTCAAACACACACACACACGAAGCCACGAGTGGTGGCACACACTTACAATCTCATAAGCATAAGGGTGTTAAGTTGGATAACCTGGGGTACAAAACAAAATCATGGCCAGCTTAAACACTGAAACAAAGCAAGATCCTGTCTCAAAACAAACAAACAAACAAACAAACAACCCAATGGTAACAATCTAACAAATATAAATAATCCCTTAATCCAAGAGATACACATTTGGTGATTTGGTGGCTCATCATAGCACTCTTATTTTTTTCTTCCCTTTTTTGCAGCACTGGAGACCGAACCCAAAACTACATGGGAGGCAAGCACGCATTCCAGCAGTGGGCCACAATCCCAGCCCATCTCAATCTTATTCCCGTGTCAGGATAACTATACAGTCATATTATAACGCTCTCATCAAATAGGCTGATAGACGACATTTACGCATCATTAAAACTGGCTCCACTCACCGATTACCAATCTCTTCTCTGTGTTTCAGAAGGGCTTGGCTGGCCATTTCTGGCTCCTCAAATTGCACATAAGCTTCCCCTGTTTTCCTTCTCCCTCTGTAGTCCATCACAAAAGTAATGTCTACTATATTCAGTCCTAGAACAGGATACAAAACATCACAAATTACTTCTAACAAGAGCTGATTTTTTAATATTTAGAACTAACATTCATGCACTACAAAGATCTATAAGCTATTTTGCCAATCCCAAAGCTAGATACATGCTTAATAGGAAATTGCTATATGGCCAAAAGCTTTTAACACCTACATAAATTCCAGAATGTTAGGGTTTTGTATTTCTAGAATTTCAGGGTCCAAAACAGCTTATCTAAACATGTAATTCACCCTCAACTTTTTATCATAAATTACATTTTAAGAGGCACCACAGAGTTAGATTAACATCATCACTTACAATACATACTATATAGCTAGGAATTACTTTTAAGTGATATAAATAACCACTACACTGAAAAAGGTACTTGTCTCTGACTAGACCTCTACCACGTGCTTCCACTGTTGCCAGCTGTCTATGAACGAAATAAGACTTTCTGAAACTGTAAGCTAAAATAAATCTTTCTTCCCTTAAGCTGTAGATGTCAGGCATTCTGTCCCAGCAAAGAAAAAGTAACCAAGTTTTTTTGTTTTGACTGTGTCAATTTTTTTGAGAAAGGGCCTTGTTCTGTAGTCCAGCCTGGTCCTTAACTCACTCCACAGCCCAGGCTAGCCGGGAACGCTGGACAATCCTGTATCAGTGTCCCAAGTGCTGGGATGATGGGCATGTGCCACAGTGCCTGGCTAATACAGGATGCGACAGCATCGTATCACAGACCTTATGCTTTCTAGGCAGGGGCTCTAATCACCGAGCTATGCCTTGAGCCCCAGAATAGTATTTTTAAGACTTTAAATCATCACAAATTTCTTTCAATGTTTTATACTTTCCATTGTGTAAGTCTTCATACTCTATTGTTAAATTCTTTTTGTTTCACTAATTTTTTTTTCTTTTTTGAGGCAAGATCTTGCTCCGCAGTCCAGGCTGGTTCTAAACTCACTATAGAGCCTAAGCTGGCCTTGAACTCAAGTCAATCCTCTTGCCTCAGCATTCCAAGTGCTGGGATTATAGGTGTGCATCACCATGGCTAGCTTCTATGGTACTATAAAATTGAACCCAGGACCTTGAGCATGCTACGCAAGCGCTTTAATCACTGAACTATTCCTCCAGCCCCATTTCCAATTTTTTGATAGTACATACTGGTTAAAGATTAATGAGTTTCACCTTGATAGATTCATACATGCATATAACATACTGTGACCATTTTCATTCCTCTATTCCCTCCTTCCTTTGCCCTTCCTCCCAAGTTTCACACTGCGAAGGAATTCAAAGCATTTATTTTGATCATATCCATCATTTTGAAGGAATTTTCTTCAAAACTAAAATAGCGTTATAACATTATTTTGAAATTTGACAAGTCTCAAAGATCTATATGCCTGGCAAGTCATAACACTTCTATGGTAGAAGAAGAAATAATTGGGAGGACTGGAGAAATAGCAAGCTTAAGGCCCTGAGTTTGATTCCTTGGCACAACATAAACTGGGTATAGTGGCACTTATAAATAATCCCAGCAGTTGGGAAGCTGAGACTGAAAGATTGCTGTGAGTTCAAGGCCAGTATGGGTTACACAGTGAGTTCAGGACCAACCTAGACTATAAGGTGAGACCCTACCTCAAAAAAGAGGAAGAGATAATAGGAGATAAACAGGGAAAAAAAGATGAGGCCCCAAACATGATGTAACTGCAAAGCACCTGCAAAGAAGTCTACAATGTCTTTCTCATTGCAACTGTAAGGAAGTCCTCTCAAACGAACCACACCATCATTTACCACAGGTGAAGATTTGACCTGTAGGCTCTTCATTAAGGCATCTACATCTTCATTGTTTATCTCATATACTACAAAGTAAAAAAAAAATGCAAAATTCATATAACAAAAGAAGCCAATTTAAAATACATTACTACTTGATGAATTATCCAATAATTCAAACACTAACAGTTTTAATCTATATGCACTTCTCAAGAAAATTACATTTATTAAATATTTACTATGTGCCATGCCAGGCATAGCCCATTTAATCCTCATACTTTATAATAAACTTGATCAACATCCACTTTTTATGTTCAAAAACTGAGATTATCTCTTTGCTTAATTTCCAAACACATTAAACTTTTCTTTTACTACTGTTAAAGATCAAAGCAAAAACTTTGAAAAGTACAAAATCTAATATAAGATACCAAAGAGCCAGAACCTGACGTCATGTACCTTCCACATACCGCTGACCCATGTACATGCGGTGCTTTTCTAAGGCTTTCTGCACATCCTGCTCCGACTCCATTTCAATTAAGGCATCACCCCTTCGTTTTCCATCTCTATTTAAGAGAAAATGAATTCCATTCTCACTATTGCGGATTCTGCAGTCTAAAAGTATGAAAAAAAAAAACAATTAAAAACAGAAACCAAACTTTTAGCTCAATTTATACAAACAAACACAACTTCCAAAAACAAAACAGAAACCAAAATATTTAATATTCCTTACAGAAGTCCTCATCACTGAAGTTATCCAAATGATAGCTAAAATGTTCCCGTCTAAACAGTTACAGTTAGTGTTTTAGGAGTGGTGTCA
The DNA here is from genome assembly GCA_004027205.1 of Ctenodactylus gundi. NCBI lineage: Eukaryota > Metazoa > Chordata > Mammalia > Rodentia > Ctenodactylidae > Ctenodactylus > Ctenodactylus gundi. The sequence continues at coordinate 159,599 of PVKB01003903.1, read as the reverse complement.
CAGGCCAGTCTTCCTAGCACTCTGGGAGGCACAGGCAGAAAGTATCATAAATTTGAGCCCAGCCCAGACAACTCAGCAACTTGGCAAGACTCTTGTCTCAAAATCAAAAAAATGAGCTAGGGATATAGCTCAGTGTGAAGGTCATACACTTAATCCCAAATACCACAAATAAAATAAAATGAAATATTCCAAGTAGAAAAGATAAGCACATTTTAGCATAAAAGCTTATCTCTTTAGCACTAAATAGCAAGTAAAGGTTTGAGGATACAGCTCAGTGACAGAGCATTTGCCTAGCAAGGCTCTGGGTTTGTTCCATAGAGGGAAGAAAAAAAGCAGTTCAATGATAAGTCAGCCTAAGTGCATTATGAGCCTAGACCAGTGGCTCCAGTAATCCCAGCACACTGCGGGGTAGAAGCATGAGGATCATGAGTTCGAGTCGGACTGGGCAACCAAGCGATTGAGACCTTGCCTCAAACATCAAAAAATAAAAATGAGGTAGGAATATAATGCAGTGTACAGGCTCTGTGTTCCATCTTTATTGGAAGTATTGAAAGAAAAAAAAGCATGTCCATTCTAATGTTTCTACAACCAGCTTGAAATCATTTAAGGATCTCAAATATGATTAGGTTTTCATGTTTCCTTTGAAATCACACTCATAAAGTATTTCCTACAGCTGGGCAGGATAGCCCATGCCCGTAATCCCAGCAGTGAAGAAGGCTGAGCCACAAGGATCTCACAAGTTGAATTCCTGCCTAGGCAACTTAGTGAGACACTGACTCAAAAAAATAAGTAACAAATAAAAATAGATAAGTAAATAAAGGGCTGGAGATATAGCTCAGTGAAAGAGCATTTGCCTAGCATACAGGATGCCCTAGTCTCAATTCCCACTCACAATAAAAAATAAAAACCTATGGAAGTACTTTTGGGCAAAGTAAAACCTTATCTCAACATAAAAGGGGAATCAAAGGGGCTGGGAATATACTGAATAGTAGAGCACTTGCCCAGTGTGCATGAGGTCCTAGATTCAATCCTTAGTACTACAAAAAATATTAGTAAGAAAGATTAATTTTGCTACAATAATTTTTTATCTTTTATTGCCACAGAAAAATATCCCTGTAATATATATTTTTATAATGCAAATTAAAGATGTAAGTGGCAAGCAGCTTTTATAAAACATTTGACTAACACAATGTTCATTAAGGGAGTGAACACGTAAGTTATATACTTTACTATACTTTTTTCCCTCTTAAGACAGAGACTTACTTTGTAGTCCAGGCTCTGAGCTGTACTATATGCCTTTTTTTTTGGTTGTTTTTTGGTTTTTTGTTTGTTTGTTTGTTTTGCAATAGGGTCTTATGACTTAGGCTAGCCCCAAACTCACAGCAATCCTCTTGCCTCAGCCTCTCAAGTACTCGGGTTAGATTACAGGCGCACACCACCATACCCGGCTAATGCAGTCTGGGAAATCAAACCCAGGGCCTTCTGAGCTGTGCTCCTAGGTACACATTTTTTGAGACAGGGTCTCACTATGTACTTCAGGCCAGCCTTGAATTTACCACACAGCCCAGGCTAGTCTCAAATTCATGATTCTCTTGTTGCAGCTTTCTAAACGACAAGATTATAGGCATAGAACACCATATCTAGCTTTTCTTTTACCATTTTTAAGGCAGCATCATCTAAAAGCTTAAGTAGGAAATTAAAAATTAGTCAGATACAGAAAATAAAACACAACAGCTGGGCCTGGGAGCACAGGCCTATAATCCCAACAGCACTCTGGGAGGCTGAGGCAGTAAGATTGAGCCTGAGCAACTTAGTGAGACCCTGTCCCAAAATCAAAAGCCAAAACAAAAAAACAAAACAAAACAAAACAAAAAATCAAACCACTAAACAAAGACTAGTAAATATTTCAAACAACCACAATAGTTTTAGGCAAGTGATCTTGTATTCTAAATGTATTATATAACCAGCTACTGTTAATTTCATATTTGTACCATAGATGTCTTTTTGTTCTGTACTACTTATTTACTTTTACGGTACTGGGACTGATCCAAGCAAATTTATTTACTTTTACAGTACTAGAATTGTTTTACAGTACAAACAGGGCTACATCCACAGTCCTTTCTTTTTTTGACAGAGTCTGGCTCTGCAGTCCAGGCTCGCCTAGAACTCAAAGCAGTCCTCCAGCCTCAGCCTCCTTAGTTTTGGGATTACAGGTGTTTGCCACTGCACTCAGCTTCTATGGTGCTGGGGAATCCAACCAAGGCCTAGAAAGCACTTTAGCCACTGAGCTATGCCAGGCCGAGTTATTTTTTATTTTGAGACAAGGTCTCACTAAATTTGCCCACGCTGGGCTCAAACTTAACAATGATCGTGTCCCAGCTTCCCAGAATACTAGGACACCGGTGAGCACCGCCATGCATGACGTGTCACACACATATTAAAACTCTAAGTGAACTGGTTTCATACCACATAGTTTTAACGTTGCTTCTGTTATATTCAAAGTCTTTTTTTCTCTCAGGCAACAGCCTCAATATGCGATCCTGGCTGGCTCTGAACTGCCCACAATCCTCTTGCCATGCCTTCTTCATCAAAAACAAAAACAAAAAAATTTACATACTTAAAAGCTGAGCACCGCGGCACAATCACAGTCGCGGCACAATCACAGTCGTCTAGAGACTTGAGTCAAGAGGCTCAGCTGAGTTAAGGAGTTTGAGAATTCCCTTGAAATACAGACTGACTCTACTTCAAAATAATAAAAATAATAATACATAAAATATACCTGAGAAAAAATTAAGTACATCCTCCACAGTACACGACCAGGGCAATCCTTGAGCTCGAATGAGATACACATCATCCACCTCCTCCCCTAACTTGGAAGGAGCCAATTCATACTCAGGCAGTGACGGGAGGTCTTCCAGGTAGGTAGCTTTGGACTCCTTTCAAGAGAAATAAAGAATTATAAAAACATTTCCTCAAAACCTTACTTAGAAAATGCTTATTTACGTAAATAGATGCTCTCCGGGTGAATATTATTTCAAAGGAAAGAAGTAAACTTCACAAATTAAAACAACATGTTTATTAAATGTACATCCTAAAGCAATAAGCAAGCACATCCTCTTGGTATGGCAGGACATAAATGTAGTCAAGTCTCATTTTTAAATTCATTAGCTGAAATTATACCTAATGACTTAAGTTGTCAATAGAAGGGTCTGCTCAGTCTGAAAAATATTTGAGAGCCCCCTAAATAAACGTAAACATTCCCTCATCTTAAAAAGAGCTTACTACCCAGAATAAGACAAGTATACAAGCCAAGATGTTTAAAATGCTAATTAAGATACAAAACACTGTAGGAATTCAGAACAGCAGAAACAGAAAAAGAACCAGGGACAACATGGAGATGGGACTTGTAGGAAATAGGAGCTCCACTTGAGGTGAGAAGCAGTGTGAATCAATTAATCCTGTTTGTCTAAATTGCAAGGTAAAAACAGGAGTCAAGAGTAAATGAGCTGAGACAGGAACCTGGTACCATACAGCAAAAGACAGCCACTTTTGGGCTCAACAGGCATCCTTCTCCTGGTACAGAGAAGTTAATAAAAGAAATTATGGAGTAGGTAAATCAACAAGCCAGCAGGAGGCCTTGGAAAGATTAATTTGTCTGGCCAACTGAATAAGGCAGAGATCATAAAAGACAACAGCAGTGAGGTCACAGGGGCCCGAGACACAGCCAAAGTGCTGTTGTACAAGGCCAAGCCAAAACTGGAATGTAGCAGGAATACAACAAGCACCGCAACCACACAACTGGGGCTTTAAGACTTGCCGTCAGGCAGGTACGGTGGTGCAAGCCTGTAACAAGCACGCTGGGTGGCTGAGTCAGAAAGATCTCATACTCAAGACCAGCCTGGATAATTTAGCAATTTAGAGACCCTGTCTCAAAAAAATACAAGAAGGTTAAGGATGTAGCTCAGTGTGAAGGCCTAAATACCCCACCTAAAACAAAAAAAAGTTGTCATCTACTGTGCTACAGACAGCTATGATATGCGACAGATTTATCACTGTAGTTTATGGGTGAAAGGGGAGCCACCTCAAAGAGAGTTTTTTAGGCCACTGTCCCTATTTTCCCAGAATTCTGTAAGCCTCACCAGCTTTTTCAGAAAAGGGCAGCAGAAAATATTGGGACAGGATTCAAATCAATTAGCTCAGCTACCGGCAGGCAGCAGCGGTGCTAGTCTCCACATTCCATAAATTCAAAGCACAAATTACGATAAATACGACCCAAAAGCAACAGAGATCGGTAGTACAAAAGTATCAGGCACATTTGGGAGATACCACGTAAGAAGAAGAAAAACTTCGTACACAAAGTACAAAATATCTGCAAGCAGAGTTCTTAATATACGTACTTCTTTTAAAATGAGAAAAATAAAATGCCGCACAGTCACAACTGGAACCCTACGTGACGGAGTCACAGCCCTGCGCGCTCCTGCCACCCACACCACCTCCTCCTCCACGGGCCCCCGACGGCTTTGCCGGTCGATGGCGACCCATCGTGCCAAGGGACCTCGGTCGAAGAGAGCCGAGCGGCAGAGGTGACCTTCAGTAAAGTGGGTCAGCTCGCCTTTCCCCAGGGACACGCAAGAGCGCGGCGCGCCGGGGAGCAGGCTGCTTTCCACGCCGGGCCCACGCCACCGTGAGCGCGAGCCTGGGCCCCGAGCGGCCCGGGGCGCCGGCCGCGCCGAAACTCCGCACCCGCGAGGTACGGCCTGCCAACTTCTCGGTCCCGGGCGCAGCGCGGCGGGACGCGGGCGGGCGTCGGCGGCCGCACGACACCTACCATGGCCGGCGGGAAGCAGGCCTCAACACTCACGCAGCCGGCCACACCGGCCGGACGCGAGGGAAGAACAAAACAACGGGAGGGCCCGAAGTCGGGGACGGCGGCCCTTGCGGCCGTGCCCAATCGCAGGCCGGAGCCGGGAGGGCGGGGGGCGGCGCGTGCCGCGGAACCCCAGGCGCGCGCGCGGAGGGGCGCGGGGTGCGTGCGCGAGCCCCAGGAGGGTCCCGCGCGCGGCCCCGCCGGCGCCCACGTACCTGGCTGTAGCCCCGCGCGGGGCCGGCGACCGCCGCCAGCGGCTGTGGCAGCAGCGGAGCGCGCAGGGCCGGGTAGGAGGCGGCGGCCGCGGCCGCGGCGGAAGCGGCCGCAGGAGGGAGCCCCGCCAGCCTCCCGACGGGTGGGGGCGCGCGCCCCAGCGCTAGGCCCCGCGTCTGCGAGGCGGCCGCGGCGGCCCCGAGCAGCAGCAGCAGGCGGCGGCGGCCCGAGACGCCCGAGGGGAAGGGCCCGGCGGCCGAGCAGAAGGGGAGGCAGGCGGCGCCCGTGCGCCGGCAGCTGCTGCAGTTGCAGCCGCAGCCCCGGAGCAGCGCCCCGAGCACCCAGCGCGTCCCGGCCATGGACGCGGGCGGCGGCGCGGGGCCTGCGGGCGGCTGCCGCGCGAGCGCAGGGAAAGTGGAAGCCCCGGCCGGCGGGCGCCGCGCATGCGCCGGGCCGCGCGAGGCGGCGGAGGGTGGGGAGCGCGGAGCCCCGCCCGGTCTCCGCCCTCGCGGCGCCCGGTGGAAACGGGGTCTGGAGGGTGAGCGGAGGCGGCCTTGCTGCGCGGAACAGGGCTCGGGCCTACCGCGCGGCTCTGTGCCTCCGGAACGCGCTGCGAGCGGCCGTAAGAGCCGTTTCTGGAAGGGGTTGTGAGACCTTGGCCGGGAAAAGACATTGGGTTCGTCCTGGAGGACGTTTGGAAGCTGTCAGCTCTCCACATGTACCGGGGCTCAGTTGATCTAAAATGAAATCGTTCCCAGCGCTAGCTGAGCCTCAGCAACTTACCGGCATAGCCATACCCTTTTTTAAAAAACAGATGATTTGGGACGCAGTTCACTTTGCAGGCACTGGGTTCAATCTCCAGTACCAATAAATATTGAAACAAATGAAACGCTAATTGTATGCTGATAATGTTCATTACAAAGAGAAAGACACCCCCCCACACCCCAGTGAGACAGTGTAGTCACTAGTGGACATGCAGTAATTTGTAAATAAATTTGTTATACAGCTTTATTTCTGTGGCCAGGTTCTACCAAAGCTTGGCAAGTGGAAGGCCCTGAGTTCGATTCCCCAGCACTACATAAAGTTAGGCATGGTGGCACATGCTTGTAATCCCAGTACTCTGGAGGCTGAGGCAGAGAATTGCCACCAGTCCAAGGCCAGTGTGGGCTACATAGTGAATTCAGGAATTCAGTCCAGCTTGGGCTACAGAGCAAGACCCTGTCTCCACATAAATAAATATAAATAAATAAAATAAATAGAAATGGGTATTTTTAAAGTTTAAAAAAGTTAAACCCGGCTAGTGGCGCAGGCCAGTAATTTCAGCATTATGGGAGACTGAGGCAGGAGGATTGCCAATTCAAGCCCCATCTGGGCAATTAAGCGAAATCTTTCAGTCAAAAAACAAAAATGCTCTGAGGATGTAGCTCTGTGGGAAGTCCCTGGGCTCAGTCCCTAATACCACAGAAAACTAAGAAACAAAAGCTAATATCAAAAACACACAGGGCTGGTGGCATCAGTCAGTGGTTACAGCACTTGCCCAGTTTGCACACGGCCATGATTTCCATCCCCCAAAACCACTTACATATTTGCTAGATGTGGTGGTGCAAACCTGTATTCCCAGAACTCAGAAAGCTGAGGCTGGAGGACTGCTTTGAAGTTGAGGCCAGCCTGAGCTACATACGTAGTGAGTTCAGTACCAGCCTGTACTACAGAGAGAAAGGGCCTGTCTTGAATGAATACATAAATAAACACACACACACACACACACACACACACACACACACACACACACGGACATGCAGCACCACAAAACTTTATTGTAGAATATAACATTTAACAGTATAATGAACTTTGAGAACTTAAGAAGTTACCTTTTTTTTTTTTTTTTGGATTGCTGAGGATCGAGCCCCGGGTTTTCACACACTAGGGAAATGCTCTACCCCTTATCATAAGCAACATCCCCATACTTTTTTTTTTCACTAGGTCCACCCCCAAACATTATTTTCTTTTCATGTTATTTGTTTTTGCAGTACTAGAGAATTGAACACGATCCTTCACACTGAGCTACATCCCAGCCACCTATGCTTGTTTGTTTATCTGAAACAGTGTCACTAAGTTAAAGTCAATGACTTGTGCAGGCTGCACTCAAAGATGCAGTCTTCCTCATTGGGGACATTACAAGCCTGCGATACCAGCCCAGCTTTCTTTTTATTTTACTAATTTATTCATTTATTTATTTTGAGGCAGGGTCTCGCTCTGTAGCCCAGGCTGGTCCTGAACTCACTATAGAGCCTGGACTAGCCTTGGACCCAGGGCAGTCCTCCTGCCTCAGCCTCCCCAGTGCTGGGATTACAGGCATGCGCCACCACCCCTGGCTTATGTGGTGCTGGGGAATCAAACTTGGGTACTTAAACTCAGGTACTTTTAACGGCTGAGTCATTCCTCCAGCCCTTTCTTTTTATTTTAAAGAGTGATCATGACAGTTGTGCTTTTACTATTCTTCTGAAGCTGGTAAAAAATTACATCTGATAAATTATTTTTTAGGTATTTAAGATTGTCTTTAAAGTTGGACGTGTTTATCCTGGGCTACCTTTAGGTAAGTTCATTATTTCCAAGAAAACTCTTTTTCTCTGCAAACAGCAGGAAACAAAATATGGTTGGTTTGCCTGTGTGAACCTGGAATAACAAAGAGAAAAGGACTTCTTCATCTCCAAGGTACAGAAATCCTAGAGGTTTTGTGTTACTGAACTTCGCTTTCAAGAAGGACAGTGGAGCTGGGCCTGGTGGAGCAGTTATGCTATTCCCATGCACTGAGGAGCTGAGGGCAGAGCACAGGCTGGAGCTACAGCTCAGTGTGAAGGCCCAGGGCTCAGTGTCCAGTACCACAAGAATAAATAATAAATAAGAGCCCCACCACTTTTTCTATAAGTTAGTCACAAAACATTATTCTTTTGGTATTGTCATTTAGCAATTATTTTAGCAACATATACAGCAGAGTACTAGCAGATTGTCAGCCTGAAACACTAGACCCAAGGGAGCATAAGGAAAAAGGAGAAAAACATTCACCTCCATCTGTAGAGGAGTGTTTGAAAGAAGTCCACATAGCTCTGAAGAGCACATTACTGTGAACTGGTTGGGAGCAAGGAGAGGAGAACTCTGGTTACCCATAAATAAATGAACTGCTTTTATTGGCAGTGACCCTCATTTCTTAGAAGTAAATATACTTTTCTTCTGATATGCAGTGGAGCTCTGTGAATCTCTTAGGGTCCCACCACACCACGTTCTTTGCATTTGAAAGAAACTAAAAATCATGAGCCATCGATGTTAACAAGCCAGGGTGGCAAACGGAAAAGGAACTGACCTCAAGTACCATAAAGAAGTGTCAGTGTTGCTCATGTGTGTAGCCTGTGTTTAAGGTGCTATTCATCAGCCAAGATTAAAGAAAGTAGTTTATTAGCTTGAATAGATGCAAAAGAGCTTTAGGAATTGAGGCTACTAGCTATTTGCAAGAAAACACAAAGAAGTGTGTTTTATCACCACCTTAGTGTCTCTAGTTCTTTTATCTGACAAGAGAAGCTGATCCCAAAGGAAACAATCATCAGAGTGAGGGCAGAACTGATAGAGTGGAGAAAGAAAATGCCAGCTGGCCCTCTCACAGAGGACTATTAGCTAGAATATATGAAGAACTGAAAACATTAGATTCCCAAAAATAAATGATCCGATCAAAAAATGGGCAACTGAAGTGAATAATAGCACTCTAAGGAAGTAAAAATAGCCAATAAATACATGAAAAAGGTTTGACATCTTTAATCATGAAGAAATACAAACCAAAACAATCCTGAGGCTCCATCTTAGAATACTTATATCAAGGACTCGAAAAACAACAAATGCTGGTGAGGTTGTGGTGGAGGGGGGCGGGAAGGAACCATTCTCTCTTACAGGTGGGACTGTAATCTGGTATAACCATTATAGAAAGCAGCATGGAGTTTCTCTTCAAAAAACTAAAAATAAATATTGCATTTGACCCAGCTGTCTACCTCTTCTAGGAATCTTCTCAAGGGAGTTAAAAGCACACACAGTGATACATACTTATTCCATGTTTATAACAGTATAATTCATAGTAGCTGAATTTTGGAAGCAGCATCAACAGAGGAATGGATAAAGAAGATGTGGTATATTTTACACAATGGAGTACTATTCCACCACAAGGAAAGATAAATGTGAGTCATTTGTAGATAAACAGATGCACTTTTAGACCATCCGCCTGAGCAAACTGCATCAGAAACTGAAGACTAATATCATGTGGCTTCTGTAGTATGAGAAAACCAACTATAAATAAAAGGAAAAGAGAAAAAATTGATGAAATAAAATATATCCTGTGGAGACAGAAGTGGGTTGACAAGGGTTGAGGGGTGAAAAGGAGGAAGGGAAGTAAAATGATCAAGATGCGACATGTATATGCACCAGGTTCTCAAGCTGAGGGTAACTATGTATCAAAATAAAAACTAATGTTAGCTAATGAAATGTGTTTAATGAGGACCCTAAGTTTGAGTACAACCTGGGCCACTTAGTGACTTAGCAAGATCCTGTCTCTAAATTAATTAATTAATTAAAGTAAGGGGCAACCCACTTGAGGGTCCCCCCCATGGGAGCTTTTACTCCTCTGTTCTTTGTTTCTAAATACTTATTATCCTATTAAATAAATACATACATGCATAATAAAATAAACAATTTAATAAAGGGCTTGGGATGTGCCTCTGTGAAGGTCCTAAGTTCAATCCTCATTACTGAAAAATATTATAATAAAAATAAAAGGATTTTTTCCTTTATTAGGAATAGAATCCAGGGGCAGTCTCTCACTGATCAAGACCCCATGCTATTTTTTTTTAATTTTAAAACAGGGCATCACTAAGTTTTGCAGAGTGGCTTCAAACTTCCCATCTTCCTGCCTTGGCCTCCTGGGTGGATTGCAGGTGTGTGTCACCTTTTCCAGCTGGAAGGATTACCTAGGATTACATTATATTAGAAGATCACCTCTGCTTGGTTGGTTTTCTTCTTGCCATGAAGTCTTACTATGTTGCCCAGGCTGGCCTCGGATTGCTGGGCTCAAGGAGACCTCTCTCAACCACCACAACTAGGTAAAGAATATTTTATGTTAATAGCACTATTTTCCTCACAGCAACCATTTAGAACTAAACTAAGCCAGCCCCATTGGTGCACATTTGTAATAACAGAACTCCTGGAACAAGTTTAGGCCCAACCTGGGCAATTTAGTGACTTAGCAAGACCCTATTTCAAAATCAAAAATTAAAAATGAGTTGTAGGTGTAGTTCAGTGTAAAGACCTGGGGCTCAAACTTCAGTACAGAAAAAATTAGATTGAAAATTGTAAACTATATTTCTGAAGAAGGTTGTCAGAGTACAATGTCAACACAGTCGTTTTAAGGAATTGTTCTTCTCCAGATTGATTAGGCAGTCACAAAACTGTATTGTATATGGATCTTGAATCAGTGGTATTATGTGAAGCTCAGTTAAATAATGGGATATGACATATTTTAGCCATATTTTACAAGATAAGGCCATAGTGATTTTTGCTATCCAGCTATTGAGTAGTTATGCTGGTTAGTTTTTCCTAGAAAGGCAAAAACATGTACAAGACCCCAAGGCCCAGGGAGTACATCAATAAATTTAAAATAGCCATGAACCCTCTGTTAAACAACATCATTCTGAGGAATAGTTTCTATTAGAAACATAAACATAGTATAAATACATAAACATAGTGTAACAACCCAGTGAAATCATGCAAAATTGTCTACACACACAGAGTTCTTGTCTGCCTCTGGCCCCTCTGTTCCCCCATCACCCAGTTATCCTCAGAAACATACTGTTGCAGATTTCTTGTGTATCCTATTACAGATGATCTGTGCAGTTGTCTTAGTTGCTTATCTTGTTGGGACAAAATACCCAACATCCACAATTTAAGGGAGGAGAGATTTATTTAGCTCACAGTTTGAAAAGGTCTCTCACACACAGTCCATTGGTGGAGCAGTTGGTAAGGGTGAAGGCACAGGGCAGAGACAGAGGCTGGAGAGCTGCTCATCCCATTGGGTAGGAGCGAAGTGAAGTCTTCAGACTGGCTGGACTAGGGCTCTCCCAGGAAGAAACTGCAGCAATGTTTCTTCTTTCTTCCTTTACTTAGTTCTGCTAGTTTCCATACATCCCCCCAGGATGGTGTCCTTCCCTCATTTTGTCCACAAGTCAACAATGCACCTGAAAGCTCTGCCCGGGGGGGGGGGGGGGGGGGGGGGGGGGGGGGGGGGGGGGCCGGGTTGCAACAAGTTGACATATCAAACCCCAAGAATTGGCTCCTTTCAGCCCTGCTTTGCTTCCCAGTAACACACAATTCCAAGTACATGAGGCTTTTGGGGTCATTCAAGATCTAAACTATAGCAGCAATATTTCATCCCTTTTAAATTTGGCTAGCCCTTTGTATTTGGGATTTTGACATGTTCTCCACCTGCTGTGAAAGGGTTTTGGGAAGCCTCCCTGTTCTTCAGTTGAAAACGAGAAAAAGGAGGCCCAACAGCCAAAGGAGATCCTGGGTTACAAGAAACAAAAGACAGTGGGGAGAATGAGGGGAAAGGAAAAGATAAATCCACTAGGATATTTGGAAGAATAATTTTGCCCTCTCTGTAGCAACATAATTTAGAGTTTAATTTTGAGGTTAATGAGTCACATGCCTGTGTGTGAATGTGGGGAGGGAGCAGGTGTAGGTGGGTGTACCTTTTACTGGAGATTGAGCCTTGGGCCTTCACACTAAGCCACATCCCCAGACCCTCCTTTTTTTTTTTTTTTTTTTTTTTTGAGACATGGTCTCCCTAAATTGCCCAGGCTGGGCTTGAACTTGCAATCTTCCTGCCTCAGCCTCCAAAAGTGCTGAGATTACAGGCTGCACCACAAGACCCAGCTTGTGATTCCATTTTCTGTGTAATTTACTATTTAAAAAAAAATTCATTTCCTTTGGGGAGGAAGCTGTCTTACATCATTTCAAGATCAAGATAAACTATAAACAAATAAATATTGAAGGTGGAATTGGAGGGAAAAACAGATATGATGCAACATAAGACTGTCTAGCTTTGTGACCTTGGTTGAGCTATTTATCTCAGAGTTTGTTTTCCTAAATTGTAAACCTGGAAGATAATGACCATATAGATTTGTGAGACACCCAGAGCATAGAACCTACTAAGTAGCAAATAATGTTTGTTATTTTCTCAGCTATTATTTAAAGGAAATGGTAATCATTATATTTATATCTGTTTCTCCCTGTAAATTCCACCTCAATATTTATTTATTTGAGACAGGATCTCACTTTGTAGCCTATGCTGATTGTGAGGCTGGCCTCAAATTTACAGCAATCCTCTGGCCTCAACCTACTGAGGGCTTGGACCACAGACATGCACCACGACATCTGGCTAATGTTGTTCTGGGGGATCAAAGCCAGGGCCTTGTTCTTGCTAAGCAAGCACTCTTACGCTGTGCTGTTATCCCAGCCTCACCTCAATATTGACATGATAATCATTTGTCTTTGAGGCTATTCCCACACAAGAATTTCTTGTTTTTTTTCATTCATTACAATTTCTATTGTTGACCAGGTGTGCTGACCATGAATCTGACCTAATTTTCTTTGAGACAGAGTCTTGCTCTGTAGACCAGGGTGGTCCTGAACTCACTGTGGAGCCCAGGCTGGCCTGAAACTCACAGGAGTGCATCACTACTTCAGCTTATGTGATGCTATGATCTAACGCAGGGACTTGCGCTTGCTAGGCAAGAACTTTAACCACTGACCTAGGCCCTCCGCCCTTCTAATGCTTTATAATGTCATCTATTTTGAGAATCATTAAATCCAGAGATTTTTATTATGTGCATTCTTTTGTATAAGAGAAGTCTATAAATGAAAGTAGCCCCTACATTCAAGGTTCTCATAGGGTAGTATGGAAAACAAGATGTGAAAATCAGTTGCATCAGGGCTGGAGGCATAGTGCAGTGGTTAAAGCACTTGCCTGCCCTGCACAAGACCTTACCTTCAATTCCCCAGCACCACATAAAAATAGCTGGTGTACATACCTGTACTTCCCAGCACTTCGGGGGATTATGAATTTGAGCCTAGCCTGGACAATTTAGCAATCTGCAAGACCTTGACTTAAATAAATAATAAAAAGGGCTAGGGACATGGATCTTAGCAAAAGCCCTATGTTCAATCCTTATTAGCATTTAAAAAGAGTTAGGTTTTAAATCAATAAAGACTAGCAAGATGAAGGAAGGACTGCTATCCCAGGCCAAGGGAAGAGTTGCTTCCCCCCTCCCCCGAAACATAAGAAATCTGGAGAATTCAAAGAACTACAAATGGTTTATAGAAGGAACATTAAGATAATGAGAATTTTGGGAAGGCTGATAGATGTCAGATCATTAAAAAGCCTTCTCCATGCATATTAAGGCCCTCAAACTGTGTCTGGAAGAAGATGGAGTGCCTATTAAACTAGAAAACAGATTTATTGTTTTTTAGCACCATGCCTCTAACCAATTGAGCTAAATGGCCACCTAGATTTACCATTGGAAATTCAACTATGTCAGTTGTTTGAAGGAGGCCTGGTAGGAAGGCAGAGATTAGAGGCAGGTAGGAGACTGATGCAGTAACTCATAGGAAATAAAGATCAAGGTCTGGACCAGAGCAGCAATTTCAAGAGCCGTCTGGACTCCCTGTGGAAATTGTACCATTCTCAATGAGCACTTTCTAAGTCTTGTGATAACACGAGCAAGGGATCCCAGGTAACGTGAAACAGAAAGCAGCAAAGAGACAGGTCAGAATCAAAGGCTTTAATCCTACTTGCAAACCTGGGTAATACATGACCAAAAGGAAAGTCTTAAAACAGTAAAGATTAGTAAAAGATTCTAATCCAATTTCATCTCCTTTAAAAGATTCCTGACCAATGGAGATAATACAGACCATGTTGAATAATTCCCAGGGAAGGTAATCTTCTATTCCGCAAAAAAAACTCTCTCACATTTGCTCTAATTTTTTTTTCTCTAATTAAAAGAAGTAAAAAGCTAGATCCAGTGGCATAGGCCTTGTAATTCCAGCATGCTGGGAGCTTCAGGCAGGAGGATTGCAAGGTTGTGCCCTGTGTGGGCAATTTAGTGACTTAGGTATGACCCTATCTCAAAAATCATAGATCAAAAATGGCCTGGGGATGTAGCTCAGTGTGAAGACCATGGACTCAATTCCCAGTAGGACAAAAAAAAAAAAAAAAGTTTCGTTCAGTAGAAACTTCCAAGTAAAGATTATACACTATCTAGATTCTCCTTTGACTTCCTTTGCCCTCTTTTCTTGAAATTCATCTCTGTATAGTAATGCATAATTTATATGTAGGGCCGACTTTATGGATTAGTAAAGGGAAGCTGTTCTCTTGATGATTGGTAGAGTCAGGAAGTAAGGACTTTTCCTCTCTCAAATACCCTGCCTCACACTACCATAGTCTCAAATCCCACCATTAGCATTTCTGAAGAAGTAGCACATTAAACTAAGTCACATTATGGTGTTAATGACGTATCAAATAGATTTCATCTTGACACTGGGGACTCTGGGAAACGCAGTGCTAATAGCAAAGAAAAAGCACTAAAAGTAGAGAAGAGGGAAACAACACTAAGGCAAGGTAAGCCAGAGATTCCCTCAGGTCCCCAACAGTGAGATTTAGCTGATCGCTAAGAAGGACCTGGAATTGGTTCAACATTCAGCTTCTCAGGTTCCTTCTTGCTTTGTTTTGTCTCAGTTCGTCTGGGGAGGATTTCTGGGAAGTTTGTTGTTTGGTTTGGTTTGGTTTGGTTTGGTTTGATGCTGGCAACTGAATCCAGGGGTGCTCTATCATTCATCTATAGCCCTTTTTACTTTATCTTGAGATGAGGTCTCACTAAGTTGCCAAGGCTGACCACCATACCATCTACCTCTACCTCTGCCTCTACTGTTATTTCTCTCTCTCTTCCTCTCTCTCTCTCCCTCTCTCTCACTCTCTCTCTCTTTCTCTTTCTCCATCCCTCTTTCCCGCCCTCCCTCCGTCTCTCATCTATCCATTTACTTATTTTGCAGTCCTGGGGATGAGGATTGAATCCAGGGCCTTCTTCATATTGAACTTCATATTGAACTTTTTTATTTTTTATTGTAAGACAGCGTCTCACTAAGTAAATTGCCCAAGCAGGCCTCAAAATTTCCATGCTCTTGCCTCAGCCTCCCTAAGTACGAGGATTATAAATGTACTTTATCACACCTAGTTTATACTTTATTTCTTTTTTTTCTTTGTTTTCTTTGTTATTGTTGTTGTTGTTTTTGAGACAGGTTCTCACTCTGTAAGTAGGCCAGGCTGGTCCTGAACTCACTACGGAGCCCAGGCTGGCCTTGGACTCATGGCAATCCTCCTGTCTCAGCCTCCCAACTGCTGGGATTACAGACATGTGCCACCA
This sequence comes from Ctenodactylus gundi, assembly GCA_004027205.1. NCBI lineage: Eukaryota > Metazoa > Chordata > Mammalia > Rodentia > Ctenodactylidae > Ctenodactylus > Ctenodactylus gundi. Next base: position 144,008 of record PVKB01003903.1, on the reverse strand, counting down.
TGCCCAGCTTATGTGATGCTGGGAAATCAAACTCAGGTACTTAGCACTTGACTTAGCGCTTGCTAGGCACGCGCTTTAACTGCTGAGCCATTCCTCCAGTCTGTACTTTATTTCTACATAAAGAATTTCATTGGCAACTGGTTAGTGGCATAGGCCTGTTATTCTGGCACTCTGGGAAGCTAAAACAGAATCTTATTTTGGGTTCAGCCAGAGAAATTTAGTAGCTTAGGAAGACACCCCATCTTAAAACAAAAATGAAAATTTGCCTGAGAAGGCAGCTGAGTGTGAAGTCCCTTGGTTCAATCTCCAGTACCACCACACACACACACACACACAAAAGCCACCACACATAAATTTGAGCATAGAGCAGTGGGCTGGAACAGTAGGGGATAGAAAGAAGTGGAGAAAGAGGTGGATCAATGAGTACCAAGTACATTAGATCAGATTAAGAAGTCCTGGTGTAGTACTGCATGGTAGAGTGACCATAGGTAGTGATTGTGCATTACACATTCCAGAAAGGATCCTGAATATTTTTCTCTAAATAAATAATAAATGTTTGGAGAGATTATATGCATTTAACTTGATTAGCATTACATAATGTGCACATGCATCAAAACATCATGTGGTACTTAATATAATTTTTATGTTTTTAATGTATCAGTTAGGTAAACAAATATTGTGGCTGGGAGTGGTAACATACCTGTGAGCAAATTGGATAGCTGAGGCAGGAGGATCACAAATTTGATGATTGGTAGAGTCAGGAAGTAAGGACTAGCAATCTAGCCGAAGACTCTGTCTCAAAAATAAATAAAAAGAGCTGAAGATATATTTCAGTGGTAAAGGTCTTGCCTAGCATGGTGGAGACCCCAGGTTTAATCCCACTACTATTACTAGAGTTTGAGGGGGAACATTTTGGATCCTGGGGTCTAAGATTAGCGACTCATCTCAATACAAAGCAGATATTTATTCCATTGAGGACAAAATATCACCCCTCCCAGTAGGAAAGTTTTCTACCATAATGAACTTACGTCAAGCTTGTCACGGATTTTATACTCAGGGATTAGCTGTTATTTGCTGTAGTAGCAAAACAACATCTGGAACAGTGTCCCCATGGGAATTACCACATACCATTCTTATTCAGGATGCACCCAATCTTCTGCCCAGGTCACATAGGCCAGGTGAATGGGGTGTGATGGGAATCACCAGTCTTTCTTGGCCTTGATGGTGGCACTAATTGATGTACATCCTTCGGGGATGCAGCAGGCTGTTTATTTTACTGTATTTACAAGTAAATGCAGTTCTAGTGGCTTTCGCCTGGCCTTTTATATCATAATGGCTCTTACTCCATGAATCTAAAAACCAGTGTACATGCCCTTCCAGTTGATGAGTGTGTATACTCTGTATACAGTGTATACACTGTCCAGAACTGGGAGAATAGTCCATAAAGGTAGGTGTGACAACTCTGATAAACTGCACTCAACATTTCATTGCCCTTCCCCCACCCCCCCACCCCCCAACCTCCGTAAGTCTCTGCTGTGACAGATAGCCTGTATTAATTCTGGTTAAACACCTGGAAGCAGTAAGAGTATTGGGCAGATCCTGAAGGCACTGAGTAGTCTATCAGAGAGCAGCTACCTCACGGGAACCCACTCTAGGTTCTAAATGGAGAGTAACCACATCAGAAGTGGAAAAGCTGGCTACCCTAGCAAAAAAGGCTTGGTAGAATTTAGGAGTTCGGAGTCGCAGCTTCATCAGAATTTGTTTGAATATATTCACCATAATTTTCAAGATCCGTTCCTTTCCAGTCAATACCAAAAATTTAACTTAGGATTCTGGCACTAGGTATGTAGCTCAGTGGCAGAGCATTGGTCTACCTTGCTCAAGGTCTGGATTTAATCCCCAGCATGCACCTGGGCATGCACACACATACTCACACACACTTGTATTTTTGATCCTCCTGCCTCAGCTTCCCAGACTGAGGCACATGCTTAGGATCATATGCATAAGCCAGTATGCCTGGCTTATTTATTTTGTAGCACTAGATGCAGAACCCACTGCTTTAACTCTAAGCTATATCACCAGACATGTTTATTTTTTATTTGGGGCAATTTCTCCCTCAATTGCCCAAACTTACGATCCTCCTGCCTCAGCTTCTCAAGTGCTGGGATTAAAGACATCCATGACTGCCTAGAACACATCTGTAGGTTTTCTATGAAGACAAAATGAGTTATTACATCTAAACCACTTAAATGTCTACAATATTAAAAATTACTTATTAAAGTGTTTAATCATTTATTTGTATTTTTGAGGCAGCATCTTGTTCTGGAGTCCAGGCTGTTCCTGAACTCACAATGTAGCCCAGGCTGGCCTTGAACACATGCTTCAGCCTCCCCAGTGCTAGGATTGCAGGCATGTCCCACCACACGTGGTTTATATGATACTGGGGAATCAAACCCTGGGCTTTGATTTTGCTAAACAAGTGCTTTAACCATTGAGCTATTCTGTCCGCCCTTTGTTTATGATATTTATTACTTTACATATTGATTATATACAACTTGGAAAATTGGTTGGTATATATTTTTTCTTAAATGTTTGTTAGTAGTCCATGATTATGGAGCAGTATTAGAAGCTGTGTATACAAAATATTATTTTTCTATATTCAGTATTATGCAATTTATAAGATTTTCACTACAAGAATTCTGATGTAAGCCAGGCCCAGAGGCACAGGTCTATAATCTCAGCACGGTAGCGGGCTGAGGCTGTGGAGTTTTGAGAACAGCCTGGACAACTTGGCAACTTTACAGAGACTGTCTCAAAATCAAACATTAAAAACAAAGGGCTGGGAAAATAGTTCACTGTGAACGCTTCACCCTCAATCACCAGTACCACAAAAGAAAAAAAAATAAATAAGGTGTAAATCCAAGGAAATTATCACATGTCATTCCCACCAGGTGTAAAGTAGCAAATGACGATAGCATGGCTCAAATTCTACTAGACAAGGGAGCCTTAGGAGCCTGCAAAGTAAATTGTATCCTTCTTTTTAATTTTGTTTTTTTCCATTTATTTTCTTTTATTTTTCCCCCACTATTTTTATTAATATACAGATGTGATACATAGTATTTACAATGAATTTGGGTGTTTCGTACATCTATGTATCACATCGACTTCACAATCCCTTCCCATCTTCTACCCTCCCACCCCCTCCCTGTCCTTTCCCTCTGCTCCGGCTATCACTTCGTATGGTTCCAAAGAATATCTGTGTTCTGGGTTTTCCAAGTCCGAGAAACCATACAGTGTTTAACGTATTAATCTTCCGCACCTAAGTCATTTCACTTAAGTCACCACTCTACCTCAGCTTCTTATTCCTCTAATGGGTTCACAGTAGTTAGATCTAGATATCTCTTCCCTGAATCCAACCAATCCCTTTATTGGGATATTCACCAAAAGTTTTTTTTTCCATATTTTCCTATATCTTTGTTGTTATTGTTACACCTGCCCTTACCCAACAGTTCCCATTAGAAAATAACTATAAGCATGTAGTTCAAAAGACTAGTTAATTTGGGAAAGAGAAAAAAATAAATAGATACATAAAATTCAATTGCCTTAGCTGAATACTGGAAGGTGCATATTTGTACATTCACAAGGTTATCTTTATATCAATCAGTTTCCTTAGGATAAACTTTCATTAGTGACCTGAAAAGCGAATTGCTACCACAATACAAAGTTAAAACTATATCATATTGCTACATTAAATGAAGTCAAATCTATACCACATAAATATACTTAAAGCAACAGACATGAAGGCAAATTTAGTTATTTCAGAATTCCTTAACTTTCATATCTTCCTTACTCATATTTCACTAATTACCAACATACTTTTTTCTCAGCTCATTCTCCTCTAGCTGTTATCGCTTCTTCTCTGGGGTCATTGGTGTCACTGGTCTCCCTTTCACTGTCCAGGTTTCCTTTAAGTATTTTCTGCAATATTGGTTCAGTGGCTGAAAATTCCTTTAAGGTGCCTCTGTCATGGGAAGTTTTAAGTTCTCCCTTTAAATTAAAAGATAATTTTGCTGGATATAACAGTCTTGGTTGGCATTTATGTTCTTTTATGTTTGGATGACATTGCTCCAAGATCTCTTTGCTTTTAGAGTTTGGATTGAAAAATTTGCCGTTATCCTGATGGGCTTATCGTTGTAGATCACCTTCTGTTTTTCTCTTACTGTTTTTAGTATTTTCTCTTTGTGTTGGGTTTCTAGAATTTTAATTATGATGTGTCGTGATGAGGATCTCTTCTGATCAAAGTTGTTTGGTGTTCTGTATGCCTGCAAAAGTTCCATGTTCATTTCTTTTCTTACATTTGAGAAATTTTCTTCCATAGTTTCATTAAACATGTCCTTTAAGCCTTTTGTTTTGTCCTCAGACTTCTCCTGGATTCCCATAATTCTTTGGTTGTTTCTCCTTGAATCGTCTATCAGCCGTTGTAATGATTCACTTTCTTTATTTGCTTTGTGTTCTTCATGGCCTCTTTTTATTTTGTAATTAAGATTACTGTATTTTCTTACAGCAGGAATGTTTCAACAGACTAGATTTTATAGGCTTTATCTTTCTTTAACTGAAATTCCTTTTCACAGTTTAATTTAAATATATAACCTATTTTTACATTATGTATTAATGTCTATCATTTCTGTATTATTAGGATTACAAGATATTATCTTACTGCTGTGGCCAGTTTTAACATCACTATTAGTGGGAAGAGATAGTGTTTCCTACTGTCATACAAGATAAATCATACAAAGTACTCACGGTATTCTAGGTGAAAAGGTTGACCCTGAATCTAAATACACCTTTCTGTTGAACTTCAGCTCACAGGTAATTCAGAGTAAGGAGAAGAGCTACATGGTTTCACAAGGAAGCCAATGGGCAAATTTGGAACTGGGCACATTCTGTAGAACAGTTGAAAAAGAAAGGGGACAATCCTGGATTTAAAGAATGTATCAAGCGCTACGTTTCCACTCTGTCCCGCTGTAGTTGACAGCAGCAGAGAGCAGCTCATCTGGGTCCCCACAACAGCACCATCCCCCGTGGGTTCTGCCCAGAGCTTTTGGGTGACAATGAGATGTGAGACACTTTGCTGTACTGGATGCCCAGGCACTTCTAACCCAGAAGCAGGGGTGGGTAGTGCCTCATGGTACAAATATTTGGCTCCTAGTACATTAGAACTGGCAGATAAATCGTCCCTGTTCCACGACAGACTTTCCCGAGATTCATCTAACCTCCCAGAAGATGGCCCCACAGGCACAAGCGATCAGTCATTTTGCATGAAGGCGGTGGGTTAGCAAGCCCACCTCCTGGTTTCCTTTCCCCTCACTCTTGCTGATCTACAATTGAATTCTAGAATGCAGGAGTAAGATACAACCCTTAGTTTGAAGCTCTGGTTTCTGGCGAAGGTAAAGATACGTAGAGCCAGAAGCAAAAGCCTGAGCTGATTTAAAAAAAAAAAAAAAACATTTAGAGGAAAAACTGTAAAAATGTGGATAGTGTCTGTTCTTTAAAAATTATACTAACCAATCATTAATTTTTAATGTGATCAAGTTATTTTGGTATACAGGAAATATTTTTCTTAGAGATGTACATTGGAGAAATTAGAGCATATAAATACGCTTTTATTCACCTTAAAATAATTCAGAATAAAAAACAGTGAACTAACAGGAAAAAATTTATGAGATATTTCTCTAGATGATCTTCTGTGACTGGACTAATGATATTAATCGGAGTCAATTTCAGTTTAAACAAGAGAAAGAGTAACTTATAAAAAAGGTAGGATAAATTCATTTAATGCAAACTTATATGTATTTCATAGCCATATATTGTATCTCACAAATTTAAGAAAATATTAAACAGGGGTCTATTATTTTCATATATGTATATAAATATATATATAAAATAATTATGTATGAAAAAACAAGCCCAGAAAATTAAAGTAACAAAATCAATGAGGATTCTACTAGTAAAGTAATATTGATTTAATTTTCCATAGAACCACTCTTCCTTCTGACAGTCTCATGGAAATTGTAAACAACTGCTAATAATATCTTTCTCTCTCTCTCTTTTGAGACAGGGTCTCGCTCTATAGTCCTGTAGTGCTGGTCCTGAACTCACTATGTTGCCCAGTCTGGCATTGAACTCATGGCAATCCTCCTGCCTCAGCCTCCCAAGTGCTGGGATTACAGATGTGCCCCACCACACCAGGCTTTATGTGGTGCTGAGTAATTGAATGAGTGTGTTGTGTTTGCTCGGCAAGTGCTTTAACCACTATACCATTCCTCCAGGCCCTGCTTTGTTATTTTCATCCAAGAAAGTATACTGAGTAATTTTAAAGTCCAGCAATTATATATATATAATACTTATGTAAATATATAATATTTATATAAAAAGTTGCTTAAAATATGTATGTACTTAAACATATATAACCAGATAACCAGATATGGTAGTGCACACCTGTAATACCAGCACTTTGGAAAGCTGATCAGGATGATTGCAAGTTTGAGCTCAGCCTGGGAAACAGAGATTTGGCAAGGCCTGAGTCTAATAATAATAACAATAACAATAATAATAGGCTGAGAATGTCAGTGTGAAGGCCTTGGGCTTAATTTCCCAGTACTAGGGAGAGAAAAAGGAAAAGAAAGAAATAAAGTGGATAACTAAAATTTTTCAGATAGGTGTTTAGTTGTCCTAATGCCATTTATTGAATAATATTTTTCTTACACTGACTTTATTTATTTATTTATTTTTTGAGACAGGGTCTCGCTCTATAGGCCAGAGCTGATCTTGAACTCACTGGCATTGGACTCCCAATAATACTCCTGTTTCAGCCTCCTGAAAGCTAAGTTACAGGTGTGCACTACCAAACCTGGCTTATGTGGTGTTGGAGAATTGAACTCAGGTACTTAGTGCTTGCCTAAGCACTTGCTAGGTAAGAGCTTTAACCACTGAGCCATTCCTCCAGCCCAACACTAATTTTCTTATGTGTTTTTTGTCTATTTTTATTTTTTCTAGCTTTCCCATACATGTAGGTTTATTTTCAAGCTTTCAAATATTGTAACCACATAATATTTATATTGGGTAAACTCCTCCCCTACACATACTAGTACCCTCATTTTTTAGAATTTTCCTAGCTGAATTTGTATGCTAATAGTTTTTCTGATAATCCCGTATTTTTATTGTTTTAATTCCCAAACTACGGTATCCTTATTGCATTAAGGATTATACTAAATTTATAGTTTAATTAGAGTAGGAATGTCTTTTTATTTATTAAGTCATTGATTTTTGCAGCATAGGGTGGTGGCACCACAATTGCAGTCCTTTGGGAGGCTGAGGAAGGAGGATTTCAAGCTTGTGCCCAGCCTGTCAATTAAGTGATTTAGCAAGACCCTATCTGAAAGTGAAAAATGAAACTATAGCTGGCGATATAGCTTTGTGTTAAGGTTCTAGGCTTCATGTTCAGTATCATGAAAGGGAAAAAAAATCTTTGATTTTTGTATTCCACTGTGTAGTGTGGAATGATATTTACTGTAGCTCTGAAAGACATTCTTAATCATGGCAACCAAGAGCCATGGTGAACTAGAGCAACTCCTCACAAGCTGGCCGGTGTCCTCTGATGAGTTGTTAGCTACGTCAACCAGATTCTCCCTCCTGAGAGTTTGAATTAGAAATGCAAAAATAAACTTCCAGTTGAGATGGCAACTGAGTAACAGAGCTGCACAGTGTCTCCTGGTGGACCCACTTAAAACTTTGAGAATATAGTACCAAAAAAAGCCTGTTTAATGTATCTAGGATAGGAAAGAGTGCCCCAACAATTGAAAAAAAGGCCAGGTGAAGATCAGAAATCCTGAAGAAACATCAGAAGCAGCTCAGAAAGCTACCCCAGGCCCACTTTAAACAGCTCGGAGGTACCAGCATCTTCAGATGGAGGAAAGCCTGCCCAGAGCCCAGAACCTCTGACCCAGCTAGGAGAGGAATGGGTGCCCCAATAACTGAAAGGTAGCTACCGGAAGTTCAGAAATACTGGGGGCATATTGGAAGTGGAGAAAAACAGCAGCCCAGAAAACTTCCCAGGCCACTGAGCCTGGCCCTGAGCTGCCAACATTCACAGAGAGAGGAAAGCCAAGAGCCTGGAACCTCAGACCGAGGTTCACACAGATGCAGGAGAAGTGGAAACTGACAGCAGCTGGTAGCCCCAGTCTCCAAGAAATGAGCCTGGGTGTGGGTAGTGCATACTACAAACACAATGTGAGCTTCCCCTAGAAAAGGCACTGTGGAGCCTAGAGCAGAAATAGTGCTTGGCAGCCATAACAGACAATGATGTAAGCAGGAGCCATTTATTAAAAAAAAAAAAAGAGCCTATTTAGAATAAAAGAAAGCTCAGAAGAGCACATTAGCATTTTAGGGGTCCCTCAAAACAGTGCCTAGGAAGAAAATGGCACAAGAGACTGTTGTGGAGAGGAGAGAAAGGCTGCCATCCTCCCGAATGGCTCTGATGTAGTGGGGAGCACCTCAGAAGGTGAAGAGCCCTACCCTCAAGAGAGGGAAGCCAGGACCTGCCAGAGAACTTTGCTGAGGGGGCTGTGGGTAATCATGACACCTCAGAGGCCATCAGGCTCTTAGGTCCTCCCTCACTGCCTACTTGAAGCGCAGAACTCAGAGGAATTTCAGCCCCCCCCCCCCCCCACACACACACCCTCATGACCATTAAAAGAAATCTCTCAGATAGGCCTTTAAAATAGAGACCCTCAACAACAGAAACACGGGAAGAAGACAAGGCAAAAGGACAAGCACAGAGATGCATGGGGCCCCAGAAACTCATGTCATGGGCCCTGAAATTGTGGAACTCAAAGGGAAAGAATAGTAGAACCCATAGGAAGACAGTGCAAATAAACAAATCAAGTAACCAGTTGAAACAAGATGTTCAAAGAAATGCACGCATTGATCAATGGGCTTAAAGAGGAACAAATAAACAAATCGTGGTCCTCATGGGTGCAAAGCTTACTGAGCATATAAAAGCCACAAATAAAAAAATTGTCTGAGGCAAATAAGGAAATGCAAGATATGAACATTTTATAGAAAAGTGAAAATTTTGAAAAGAAATCTAGATGAAATTCAAGATATAAAAAATACATCTGAAAGCAGGAGAAGTCAACTCAAACATTGTGAGGACAGAATTACAGACCTTGAAGACAAGGCTGAGGAAACAAGTGCCATAATTAGGCAGGACTTCAACATTAGAAGTGAGCAAAGTAGCTAGATAAAACAGCTGATGGATGATTCAAAGAGGACCAATCTCAGAATTATGGATGTGGGAGAAAGAGCAGAAGATAGCACCATGGGTATAAGGAATTTATTCACTGCAGAAGTGCAAGAATATTTCCTTAATCTAGGGAAAAAAAATTAGCTTCCAGGTATAAGAAGCTTATAGAACATCAAATATCCTCAACCAGCAATGAGACTCACCATATTGTATCATAATAAAAAATCTCAGAAATACAACATAAAATGAGAATATTAAAAGCAGCAAGAGAAAAACAGACATTATTCTACCAAGGCAAACCCATTCGAATTACTGCAGATTCCTCAAGGAAAACTTTGAAGGCTAGAAGAGCCTGGAGCAAGGTCTTTCAATATTTAAAAGACAGCAAGTGTCAACTCAGGCTGTTATATCCAGCAAAATTATCCCTGAAAATTGAAGAAGTAAAAATTTTTCATGACCAAGAATCCCTAAAAGAATATGCCACCACTAGCCCAGCAGCGAATAAATACTTGAAGGAATCTTTACAAGAGACAAAGAGACAAGCAGCACCAAAGACCATAGAGGAAAGGAAACATCTAAAGACAAAGTGTAACAAAAAAAAAAAAAAATTGAGGTTGGCATTTGAATCATTTGATTGGAATCCTTCTAAACCAGTACTAGCTTTCTCGTAAAATATGTGAAACTTCCCTCATAATTATTATTTTTATAGTATATTGGTTTGCAAAACACAGTAATTATATTCAACCTGGGGAACTGGTATAAAATCTTTAAAAATAGTATGCATGATTTATGCATGGATAGGTTTATGTATCACATATATTAATAAAAATATTGGTAAAAAATCAAAATTAGCATTGAGCCAGGATACACCTTAATGTGAAAGTTTAGAACTTGACCTCCCCCCTATACTGCTTCCCCTTCAAAAAAGTGAGAATAAGAGCTTTGGCAAGAAGAGAAAAAGCATCCTTGCTGGGTGGGTGGGAAGAGGAATATACAAGAAGTCTAGACCAAAGGTGGTGTTTACTGAGTTCATCTGTGCAGAAGAGTGTATCATATCTCAGCAGTGGACTGATTAGAAGAAAAGAGAGGTAGAAGAGAAATAAAGATTAATTTTACTTACTACCCTTGTCCCCTCCAGCCTTCCACTTTTTTTTTCTTTTTCTTTTTTTCTTTTTTCTTTCTTTCTTTCTTTCTTTCTTTCTTTCTTTCTTTCTTTTTCTTTTTTGGAAGCAGAAGGGCACTAGAGATTAAGCCCAGGGCCTTCACACTGAACTACTTTTCCAGCTCTTCTTTTATTTTTTAAGGTAGGGTATCATTAACTCATTAAGTTGCCCAGGCTGGGCTCAAACTTACGGTCTTCCTACTACCTTAGCCTCCTGGAGCGCTTAGAATTTCAGGCGTATCGTACCACAACTGTCAAGGTTAGCTTTTTGCAAAATTGTGGGATGCTGTGGAGCAGGCCTGTAATCCCAGCACTCTGGGAGGTCAAGGCAGAAGAATCTCTAGTTTGAGTCCAGACTGAGCAACTGGGCAACTTACTGTCAAATAAACAATAAACGGGCTGCAGATGGAGGTGAGAACAAGATCCTGTATTCAACCCCGGTGCCAGAAGAATTGTATAACTCTGGATCAGTGGTGTGGACCCATAATCCCAGCATTATGGGCAGTTGAAGCAGGAGGATCTTGAGTTTGAGCCCAGCCTGGGCAACCTAATGACTTAGTAAGACCTAGTCTCAAAATTAAAAACTAAAAGTGGGCTGAAAATGTAGTTCAGTTTGAAGGCCCTGAAAAAAATATGCTGAAAAAAAATTATATGAATACATTTGGGTTTTTGTTTGTTTGGTTTGGTTTTTGTTTTTTTGAGATGGCTCTGTAAGTCCAGGCTGGTCCTGAACTCACTGTGTAGACCAGGCTGGCCTTGGACTCATGGCAATCCTCCTGCCACAGCCTCCTTAATGCTGAGATTACAGCTATGGGCCACACTCCCAGTTTATGTGGTGGTAGGGAGTCGAACTCAGGTACTCAGCACTTGCTGCCAAGTGCTTTAACTGCTGAGCTATTATTCCTCCAGCCCTACATTTGGTTTTGATAGGAAAGAGCATATTCATAAACTATAGATAAAAATAGTAAATTCTGATTTTTAGAGTTAATTTTTAAATAATATTGATTTATAGCAATGCTTCTCAAATTTCAGTTTTTTCCTCTAACATCTTTAGGTATTTGTCACCTTTAAGTATAATTTTAACCTAATATTTTCCTTTACTTATTTATGTATTCATTTATTCATTAATTTTTTAGACAGCCTTGCTGTATAGACCAGGCTCGTTCTGAGCTCACTATGTAGCCTAAATTGACAATCCTCCTGCCTTAGCTCAGCTTCTTGGGCCCTGGGATTACAGGTCTGTACCAGCACGCTCAGCTATGGAGTGCTGGGGAATTGCACCCAGGGCCTTGTGCTTGCTAGGCAAGTATTCTAGCCACTGAGCTATGTTCCTGCCCCCTTTTTCTTTAAATCAGTAGTTCTTAATCAGGGTTGCCTCCCCCTGCCACAGATACTTGACAATATCTATAAATGTTTTTGTGAGCAATATCAGTATCTATAGATCAAGGAGAGTTCTAATAACCTCTGACAAACAGCGAAGTTCCCTGGTCTACAACATCAGCAGTACCAGTGCTGAGAAGCCATTGTTTAGGTGAGTCCATTCTTTTTAAAAGCTTCCTAATAACTAATTCTTATTGAGCAAATATAGATTATAAATATTGTCGGAAGTGCTTGAATGAGAATGTGATGTCAACCTAATTTAGTAGATAATACCATGAAATCTATTTTACAAATATGGAAATTGGGAACTTCTGCTCAAGATGGTAGCTGAGTAACAGAACTGCACATATCTCCTTGTGGGGCCCCCTTAAAAAGTTGAGAATATTTTGGGTAGGGGGTGTAGCGCAGCAGTTAAAGCACTTGCCCAGCAAGCTAAAGGCCCTTAGGTCAAGTTCCCCATCCCCATGGGCATGGTGGTGCATTCTTGTCATCGCAGCATTCAGGAAACTGAGGCAGGATTAGTGCGTTTGAGGCCAGTCTGGGCTCCATGGAGTGTTCAGAAACAGCCTGAACTATAGAGTAAGACTCAAAAAAGAAAAAAAAAGACACTAAAAAGATGAGAATATAGTCAAAAACTTCCTGCTCAGTGTAGCTAGGACAGGGAGGAGCACCCCAACAACTGGAACACGGAAAGGTCAGAAACCTGGAAAACAACATTAGAAGTGGAGGTAAACAACAGCCCAGGAAGCTGCCCCAGGCTGAGCTTGAAGGGATTATAATGTTGATGTGATATATATCTGCAAAAAATACTCAAGGTCATTGTAAACATAATGTATTGCATATATATATATATATATATATATATATATATATATATATATATATATATATACTGGGAAAAAACAAATATGGTAACTGTGGGTTAATTAACTTGTCCAAGTTTTAATAGTTGGTAAATAGCTGAGCCTGGATTGCATGATGCTAGAAATACTGAACTTAACCAATAGGTTATACTTTATATTACTACTATCTTTTTCTTTTTTTTTTTCTTTTTTTTTGAGACAGGGTCTCACTGAACAGCCCAGGCTGGTTCTGATTTCACCATGGAGCCCAGGCTGGCCTTGGACTCATAGCAATCCTCGTGTCTCAATCCTCCTGTCTTAGCCTCCTGAGGGCTGGGGTTAATGCACAAGCACTACCATGCCTGGCTTATATGGTGCTTTGGATTCAAACCTGGGTACTTAGTGTTTGATTTACAAGCGCTTTAACCGCTGAGCTATTCCTACAGTCTTTATGTTATTACTATCTAAGGAAGCCAAGGTCAAATGTCTTAAGCCGTAATAGGTTAATAAGAAGACACGTAAACTCAGTAAAAGCAAATTATTATTTTTGAGTTCTAAGTAGGTTATTTCCTACTCAAGTCTCTGGGTGTCAATCATGAGTGAAGATTACATGTTAAAGAGGGTTAAAGACAGAGCAGCATCAACACCAAGACTCCATTGTATTAAAAGTGAAATATGTTGGACACAGGAAAACAAATACCACATGGTCTCACTTATTTGTAGAAACTAAAAAGTCAGATAGTGGGCAGAGCTCAGTGTTTAAAGCACTTGTCTAGCCAGCGAAAAGCCTAGAGTTCAATTCTCCAGCACCACATAAACTGGACGTGGTGGTGCACACCTATAATGCCAGCACTCGGGAAGCTGAGGCAGGAGGATTGCTGTAAATTCAAGGCCAGTCTGGGCCACATAGTAAGTTCAGGACCAGCCTGGACTACAGAGTGAGAACCTGTTTCAAGAAGAATCAAAAAAAGTAAAAAAACTAAAAAGTTAATATTATTGAAGACCAGAGTAATAGTGTGGAACAATAGTCAATAGAGACTGGGGTAATTAGAAGAAGTTGGTACCTGGGCATGGTAGAGCATGCCTGTAATCCTGGCACTCAGGAGGCTGAGGCTGGAGGATTGCTGTGAGTTTGAGGCCAGTCTGGGCTACACCGTGAGCTCAGAACCAACCTGGTCTACAGAGTGAGATCTTGTCTCAAAAACAAATAAATACAAATATACATACATACATACATACAAGAAATTAGATGGGGCAGGAGGAATAGCACAGCTATTAAAGCGCTTGCCTAGCAAGCACGAGATCCTGAGTTCGATTCTGTGGCACCATGTTAACCAGGCACCATCCCTGTAATCCCAGCATTTGGGAGGCCAAGGTAGAAGGACTGCCTGTCATGGGTTCAAGGCCAGTCTGGGATCCATATAGTGAGTTCAGGACCTGCTTGGGTATCTTAGTTACATTTTCATCACTGTGACTTAATACTCAGCAGTCACAGCTTTAGGGAGGAAAGATTTATTTTAACTTATAATTTTAGAAAGTCATGGTCCAGTCACAGGTGGGCAGCTGGAAAATGGTCGAATCACATGGTGGGGCTATAGCTAGAGCCAGAGCCAGAGTCAGTGCTCCAAACACAGAGATCCTCACTGCAACATGGCAGAATTGAGAATTCTGAGAGGAAGGGTGGAACCAGCACAAGCCTCTCCAGATCGAGACCATGCATCTGCCCCTTCCAGCCATGCCCCACCTTAAACATTAATCCATAGGTACATTAGGCTTTTGGGGGACAGTCCAGATCTAAAACATGACACTGGGCTACAGAGTGAGACCTTGTTTCAGAAAAAAAAAGTCGGATAATGGGCATCAAAACATAATTCAGAGAGAAGAAATTAGTTCTGGTCTTGCTTTATAGTACCATAAGTACTGGTTATAAGGACCCATGATCTACTTCAAAATAGTGAAAGAGTATAGAAATTCTCAGCGTGTAGAAATGATTAATGTTTGAAGAGATAGAAATGCCTGTTACCTTGATTTGGTCATTGGTACTGCATTCATGCATCAAGTTATATTGTACATCATAAAGATGTACAAATACTATGCCTCAATTAAAAAAATTATAGAAGTCAAACATTTACCTTTTTCACTCCCTCCCTCCCTTTCTCCTTCTTCTCTCTCTCTCTCTTTCTTTCTTTCTTTCTTTCTTTCTTTCTTTCTTTCTTTCTTTCTTTCTTTCTTTCTTTGTTTTCAGATAAAATCTCATTCTGTAGTCTAGCCTGGTCCTGAACTCATTATAGAGCCAGGCTGGCCTCAAACTCAAGGCTATCTTCCTACCTCACCCTCCTAAGTGCCGGGATTACAGGCACACACCACCATGCCCAGTTAACGTGGTGCCAGGGTATCAAACAAACACAGGGCCTTGTTCTTGCTAGGCAAGTGCTCTAACCACTATGCTATTCCTCCAGCCCTCTTTTGATGATACATTCTTTGCTTTTATTTTGCACTGGAGATTAAAGCCAGGTCATTCACATAGAGCTGTTATATATCCCCAGCCATTTATTTATTTAGGCATTGAATTTTGCTAAACTGCTAAATTGCCCTGATTGAGATTAAATTTGTGATCCTCCTTCCACAGTTTCTCAGAATGCTGGAATTATATGTGCCACCCCACCTTACTTTTCCTCCTCCTTCTCCTTCTCCTCCTCTTCTTTTTGAGACAGGGTCTCACTCTGTTCCCCAATCTGGTCCTGAACTCACCATGTAGCCCAGGCTTCCTCAGACTCATGGCAATCTTTCTGCCACAGCTTCCTGAGTGCTGGGATTACAGATGTGTGCTACCAAACCTGGCTTCTTTATATAACCAGGAAAAAAAAAAAGAAAAATTGAAAGGGATGAACTTTATCTGTGATTCATTGTTATGTAATGCTGTTTATGTATCACTGAAAATCAAAATTCTTCTATAATAAAATAACCTGGAATCATTTGATTAGATAGTTGTGAGGGGCTAGAAGAATAGCACAGCGACTAGAATGCTTGCCTAGCAAGCTCAGGCCTTAGTTCAATTCGCCAGCACCACATATGCTGGCTGTGATAGTGCACACCTATAATCCCAGCCCCAGGAGGCCTAAGCAGGAGGATTGCTGTGACTTGAAGGCCAGCCTGAACTACATAGTATGCTCAGAGCCTGCTAGGACTACATAGTATGTTCAGATCCAGTCTGGACTACAAAATGACACTCTATTAAAAAAAAATAATGAGCTGTGAGTTCAAATACTGGATCTACTTCTTATACAGGTCTTGTAGGAGATGAGATTAAATTACCTCATCCATAGAGCTGAGACATTAACATCAGTGTCACAGGGGTGTGGTGAAAATTAAATGAGATGTAAAGAGTCTTGCAAGATGATGGGCAGAAAATTACATGCACGGCAGGAAATATTAGTTCCCTTCATTTCCTGAAGATTCTGTGGGCTCTTCCCAACATTGGCTTAGATACTCATGTGCTTCTGTGATTATACAAGCGCTCTATGAACTCCAGCAGGACAGACAGCCACAGTTGGCCTCAGGGTGTCACAAGAAATAAAGAGCTGCTTTTAGTCCCGTCCAGTGTGACCAGAGAAGCCTACTGGGAGGAACTGGCCTTTGGAGCCATGTGGAGTGGCATGATGCGGGATGTGGATGACCCACAGGCTTACAGAATCACAAGTCCAGTGATGGTGCCTGACAGATACCCCAACACCCTGAAGATTGCCAGAATGAGGAAAGAGGCAGGGGTGAGGGGGGAGGTTGTGTTCCTCAAAACATAGTTGTGGGTTCACTGTAATGTCTACGCTCACACACACCTGCTCTGATTTTAGAGCTGCCTTCTGTTCGCTGAGTTTACAGCTAAAGTCTGTACCTGAGTATTGACAGTGCCTCCTAGCATAACATTGAATTTGTTATCATGTGTTATCAACTACAGCAGAGTTGTAATGAGTATTGGAGCTATTGTGTGTGTGGAGATTAGGAGGCCTTAGGCCTTTAGGTTGGAATTCCAGAATTATTTTTTTCCCAATTCATTTCTAAAATTAATAATAATTAATTTAAAAAATACTCAGGCCAGGTATGGTGGCACATGCCTGTAATCCCAGCTACTTGCAAGACCGAGGCAGGAGGATTCTAAGTTCAAGGACAGCCTGGGAAATTGGAAGGGGGATGCCCTTCAGTGATAGAACGCTTGTCCAGCATGTATGAGGCCCTGGGTTCAGTACTCAACACCACAAACTATCTTGTGATGAGACAGTATTTTCATGCCATAATTGGGGATAGTTAAAATATGAACACAACTAGAGTGCTCATACACTGACTTAAATTTGAAAGCTCACCTCTTTTGCAGGTAAGCTTGTCTGCTTTGTAATCTGCTGCAAAGCCCCAGGGTTGATATAAGAAATAGGCACATACTTAGTGTGTTCTTACACTTGTTGAATGAGTGAAGAATACTTCATCATTTTCCTTTGTTTTTGGTAGTGAAGATTGTAACTTTGCTCGAAGTTACACCACATTTTATTTTTTATTTGGAGGTAATGTCTCACCAAATACTAAGTTGCCCAGGGTGGGCTTGAACTTGCAGCCCTCCTGCCTCAATCTCCCAGAGTGACACCAGGCCCAGTTAAGGCTTCATCTTCAGTGTATGTTGTGGCAATGAACATTTCCTTTGTTTATAATTTTTTTCTTTAAGTCTTTAGGATTTTACCCATGTTGCTTCTTTCTGCCTTTACTCTCTGTCACCCCTTCACCTGTTAGAAGGTCTGCTGGCCCTGTAAGCCTGCTTTTTTGAAAACAAAACAAAACAAAACAAAACTCTTTTTGATCCATATGTTCCTCCTCAAATTAAAGTAACCCTTTCACTAGCTCATCTCCTTTATCTCTTTGGATATAGTCCTGTTATAAGAGAAATCTATTTATGCTGTGATTTGTTTAAGTGTCTGCCACTTCAGTGAGTTCCATGAGGTTATAATGCTATGTATAATGGTAACTGATTTATGCTACATGTTTATTAAAAGTTACTGACTGGTAGATTAATTGAATGAATTTTGTAAGAGATTCTCCAGAAAGATCTCCAGGAAAGTCTCAGATAGATAAACCTCTCAGATAGAGTGCAGTACAAAAATCCCTTCCTTTGAAAGCTCTATTTTGGATAGGAAATCTTTCCTGCAGGTTAAAGCTTTCTTTTGACAAAACTTTTTATTTTGTATTCTGAAGAAATAATTGTGAAAACACAGAAAACAGTCTATAAATAAGGGATTTGGAAGTATATGGTCAGATTTCAAGATGGGATAGATAACATTTTTTTTTTTTTTCCTGTGAGCTGGTTGTCTTACTGCTGCTGCAACCTCAAGAATAGCTCATTTGGAGAGGGCTGGAGTGTTTCGCTTGGGGTAAAATGAGTGGTTGCTAGGACCAGATTCCTCATGGTGGGGATAGGGTGATAGGGTAATTATGTTGTATAAAGTGGTATCTCATGTCTCCAGCTACAAGCAGATTGTGCCCTGCTCAGGTTGCCATGGTTGTGACTATGACAACTACGGGCAACTCGAGAGAGTTGCCAAGAAGTGGGTGTGTTGTGACCATGGGCAGGAGAGAACAAATGGTCAAGATTAAGGACTGCCTGGGGTCCTTGGATTCAGCAGTTATGTAGACAGGGATTCAATACCACACGCAGATCTAACTACTACCACATGTCATGATTTATATAGATGCAAACCCCAAAGTATTTATGACTGATCCCTTTCATTCTGCTTTTTGTCATCCAGAGAAGGGACCAGAATGGGGAAAGTACCTAGGATACAACCCAAAGTGTTGCTCTTCTTGAGAACAGGCGCTATTTAATTAAGCCAACTGTGAATTTGTGTGGGTGAAAGAAACAGCTGCTGATTCCAGGGATATTTTTAAATTGCACCCAGTTGGGCTACTCTCTATGTCTATATATGGTCCTTCAAGCTAAAAGATCGTGTGGGGATGGGTGGCCTAGAAACACAGACTCCTTGAAACATCTCTTGATCTTTGACAGCACATCAGCAGCCTGCTCTCTGGGAAACTGCATCAAGGTTAAAAGCTAAGCCGCTCATCTGATGGTGACTCCTCCATCCCCCACATCGTTGCTAGGCTCTATTCAAGTACAGACTTATTTGTTTAGTCTCCATATATTTCAACCTGCTTCTTCCCATGTCTAGTGCACATGTACCCCAGGCAAACAAACTTTTAAAGAGCACAGGGGACTGAAGCAGCAAGTAAGCTTTACAGATCCAGCCCCCTGAGCCCCTGGGCTGTATGAGGCAGACCAAAACACAGCTGGTGGAGTTAATTTTAGACTTTCTGACCTTGGCAATGTCCTATCAGTTTGGAAAAAGCAGGTTTGAGTAAGCTCAGAAAAGACCCTCCCCCTCCCTTTTCTGCACACAGCTTACTGAGGAAGCAGCAATATGGTTTTAAGTTTAGCGAAGAGAACAATTAATTATGGACAATGCTACATTTGACAAGTAAAGAAATGCAACTTAATATTTTTTGAGCAGGTACAAAATCCTTGCAAGAAATTTTTATCCTATAGTCTAAACCCCTCAAAATTATACTGCAAGTTGCCCATTCTAAAAAGTTCTAAAAACACTGACTTCTTGAAAACCCAAAGTCAATTTCTGTGTTGCAGTGCTTAAATACTAAAGGTGAGTGAAGAAATAAAACTCTTATTAAGTTTTGCTGTTTGCAAGTGTCATGGTTATTTAAATGCAAGGTGTAAATAAGTACAATTCACTTTTTTTTGTGGTACTAGGGATTGAACATAGGCCCTTTGCTCTGAGCTATATTCCCAGCCCCCTTTTACTATTATTTAGAACAATTGCTGAGTTACCCAGGCTGAGCTTGGACTTAGGATCTTCCTGATCAGCCTCCCAAAAAGCTGAGATTACAGGTAGTCTGTGCCACCAGGCTGACTGTATAATTTCCTTTTATTTTTATTTTATTTATTTATTTATTTATTTATTTTGAGGCAGAGTCTGGCTTTGTAGCCCAGGCTGGTCCTGAACTCATCATGGAGCCCGAGCAGGCCTTGGACTCACTGCAATCCTCCTGTCTTGGCCTCCTGAGTGCTGGGATTACAGGCATGCACCACCACGCCCAGTTTATGTGGTGCTGGGGAATTTAACTGGGTACTTAGCACTTCCTAGGCAAGTGCTTTAACCACTGAGCCATGCCTCCAGCCCACAATTCCCTTTTGAATACACAGTATCAAAAAAGAAATTTGCAAGAATATCCTAAGAGAATTTTGAATACATAATTCTCTGACCACGAAAATAGCTGAAGTCCTTGTGACACATACATACACATGTGCACGTGCGCTTACACATACACATGACATTTACATAATGTAAAATTATGCTTTTATTTATTTCCCAATGACCATAGGATTCATGAGGCAAGGATGATGTCCCCATGCTCAGTCTCACAATTAGGTGCTTGCTGAATGGGTAAATGAATGATTTCTGTCTTACAATTTATTTTTATTTTTATTTTTATTATTATTCTTTTTTAGATAAGGTCTTGCTCTGTCTCTGTTGCCCACACTGGTCCTAAACTCACTGGTGTAGCCCAGGCTGGCCTCGGACTCAGGACAATCCTCCTATCTCAACGTCCTAAGTGCTGGGATTACTGGCATGCACCACTATGCGCAGCTTTGAGTGATGTTGGGGAATCAACTCCAGGGCTTTGCACTTGCAAGGCATACACTTTAACAGCTGTGCCATTCCTCCAGCCCCTGTTGTCTTGTTTTTGATGAAGCAAGATACAAAATAAGAATCTCAAAAGCACTGATACAGGTCAGGTTGAATTGCTAGCCATGTGCAACATACCAAAACCATTTGGAATCTGTTCATTCTAATTCAGCATTTGAGATGGGGTGGAAAGAAAAGATGTGGTGTTTACTACTGATTTCTGATTGTACTAACTAGTGGTGATCTTGAGCAAATCACGTAATCTCTCGGCGTTAATTTCCTTATCCACAAAAATAGGGAAAACACCTACCATCGCCCTTTTAGAGGCAGTATAAACAATTAATAAAGTAGAAAGAAAATTCAGGGACTCTTGGTGTGATAGGCCCATAAACATATGCAGTAAATGGTGACCAGAAAAACAATGTTATGCAACAGGCTAATTAGGTGAAATAATTATTACATCAATCTAAATATTACATAATCAAAACATTCCTATACAGCTTAATGCAGTTCATCAGGTTACCAGGGATCTGTTGCCCAAGCACACCTTTTGTAGTATTTGTGTCTAGTCTGCCAGACTTGAATCCTGTTTCTAAATCAGACAAGAATAGGTGCTCAAGAACTTTTTGAGGCTGGTTTACCTACAGGATTTGTTTAATATTAATAGCACCTACTTTAAAGTTCATTTGTTCTTTTTCTCCTTTCTTTTCTTTTTTCTTTCTTTCTATTTTTCTTTCTTTATGTCTTTCTTTCTTTCTTTCTTTCTTTCTTTCTTTCTTTCTTTCTTTCTTTCTTTCTTTCTTTCTTTCTTTCTTTCTTTCGAGACAGAGTCCTGCTCTGTAGTCCAGGCCAGTCCTGAACTTACTATTAGCTCAGGCGGGCCTGAAACACAAGGCAATACTCTAGCTTCAGCCTCCTAAGTGCTGCTATTACAGGCATGTGCCACCATTCCTGGTTTATGAGGTGCTGAGGAATCAAATTCCAAGCCTTGTTCTTGCCAGACATGTGTTCTAACCATGTGCTCTTTCTCCAGTTTCTCCTAGTTTTATAGACAAAGGAATATCTTTATATACAGGCAGAAAAAGCTGGCTAAAATGAAAGCAAGAAGGTTCCTTCTAGTTTATAAAAATTATTATCATTTTCAGCAAATTTAAGTCCCCAATCACTAATATAGGATTCCAAGTTTTTCGGGGGGGGGGGGCGGGGTTAGCGGAAGATATTAAGGATTGAGCCCAAGACCTTTATACTGAACAATATCCCCACTCCATTTATTTTCATTTATATATTTATTTTATGGCACGGGGGATGGAACCCAGAGCCTTTGTACCGAACTACGTCTCAGCTCCTTTTTTAATTTTTTATTTTGAGCCAGAGTCTCACCAACTAGCTGAGTTGCCCAGGCTGGACTTAAACTTGTTATGATTCTCCTGCCTTATCCTTCAAGAGTGATGGAATTTCTTGCCTTCACCATCAAGGCCTAATATGTCAGGTCACATTTAAAAAGTAAACATAAGTAGATAGTGCTATATTAATGCCCATGTTCTCATTACTTGATTTCAACAATTATTAATCTGCAACCAATCTTTTTTAAGCATGTGATTATTCTCCCTTCTCATATTTTTCTGAGGCAGATTTTAGGATTATTTTAGTACATACTTTAAAAAGATAAGTTCTCAAGAAAAAAAACATGTAACTACAATATCATCACAACACAAAGCCAATCCAGTGTCAAGTTTCCTGTATTTCAGAGTGGCACAAACACTTGTTATTGCTGTTTTTCAGATGACTTGTTTGAATCAGGGTACAAATGAAAGTACACAAGCAACTGGCTGATTTTCTCTTATGTGTCTGTTGGTTTGTGATATAATTTGGATCTAGATTTTCCCCAAAGGCCTACATGTGGGCCTGGCATGGACCTTAATTTAGCACTACCAGGATGTAATAGAACCTTTAGGAGGTAAGGCCTAGAGAGAAGAAAAAGTTATGTCACTGACAGTAAGACCTTGGAAGGATGTTGCAAACAGGGCATTTTCCTTCCTTGCTTTCTGGTCCTTCCTGGCTGCCATGAGATACGATTTTTTTTTTCCCAGTACGGGGGATTGAACCCAGAACCTTCACACTGAGCTATATCATGCCCCCCTGACCCTTCTTTTGGATTTTGGGTCACACTCTATAGTCCAGGCTGGTTCTGAACTCACTATATAGCCTAGGATGGCCTTAAACTCACAGCAATCCTTCTGCTTGAGTCATCTGAGTGCTAAGATTACAAGTGTGTGCCGCCATGCCTGGCTTATGTGGTGTTGGGGAATTGAACTCAAGGGCTTGTACTTGCTAGGGAAGAATTCTAACTGTTGAGGGTTGCTCCTGGCCCACTACCCCTTTCTTTTTATTTATTTATTTTGAGATAGGGTCTTCCTAAATTGCTGACTTGCTCAGTCTGGTCTTGATCTTTCAAGCCTGTTCCTCAGTCTCCCTGCGTGCTGGGGTCATACCATGTACCACCGTGTCTAGTGAGGAGAACATCCTGTTTGGCTGTCATTCTTCTTGACAAATTGTCCAGCCACAGATCCAAAGGGAAAAGTGCCAAATGAACATATGACCACAGACTGAAATTTCAAAATCATTAGCCAAAATAAACTTTTGCTCTTTCAAGTTAATTTTCAGTCATTTTGTCACAGCAACGGGAAGAGGCAGAGCTAACCCAGTTTCTCCTTTCTTTGGCTTCATTTTTCTTGGAATTCCTTTGAGGGAACTGGGCCATGCACAGCTCCTTCAATTTTGATTTTGCTGATTGAATCCATGTGGCATAATTTTACTTATTTATTAAAAAAATAGAGCCGAGGGTCTTTGCACTAAGCTACATCCTAGCCTAGCTTTTATTTTTTATTTTGAGACAGGGTCTCACTCAGGCACCAAGTTGCCCAACGTAGGTTTGAATTTGTGGTCCTTCTGGACAGGATTACAGGATGCACCACCATGTCTGGCTGTGTGGATCAGCTGCAGATCAATAACTGTTGAATCCAAGCCATGAGAACATGGGCATCAGTATTTGTTCTTTTTTTTTTTTTTTGTGGTGCTATAGATTGAACTCAGAACATTTGTACTGAGCTACATTCTAGTTCTTTTTTATTTTTTGTTTTGAGACAAAGTCTTGCTAAGTTGCCCAGTCTGGCCTCAAACTTGCCAGCCTCCTACCTCAGCACATCTCATCTTAAAAAATGTCCTTTATGTTCTTTTGTCTTTTATATTTCCTTTAAATTGGCAAAACATATCTACAGGCTTGATCAGATTCTGGTTCTAATCTGGGAGAAGAATTAAAGAAAGAAACACAGATGTTTAAAGGTAACACTTTCTTAGTCTGTTTTTACTTGGCATATAAATTTCTGTTTAAAAACCTTTCCAATGGCTTTGAATATCATTCATATGCTGAGAACTCCTGGACATATACTTCTATTTGAGATCTTTTCTAGGCTTCACGAAGAAGTCAAAATTTTATCTGTCATCACTATTTTGAGGTCTAAACTACATCCGAAGCTCACATATTCAAAATGGAACTTCCGATTTTACTTCCCAGTTTTTGTCTCTCACCTTCCCCATTACAACAAATGGCAGCACCAACCAGTTACCAAAGCCAAAGCCAAAAAGCACAGGATCACCACTCTTGACTCCTCCTCTCTGCTACCAGCACGTCCTGTTGGTTTTACCTAACATTGTCTCACAAGTAAGGTAAGATTTTGATCAGGAGAGTAACTTTTTAAAATCAATATTCAGTCTCTATGCTGCAAAAATTTTTAATTTTTAGAAACAACGGTATGAAATACAGATTGGTGAAGGAGTAATTAGAAATATAAATACTACTCTCATGTAACCTCTCTTTTATTTTTAAATTGTCAATATTTTCAGAATGCTTACTAATTCTGTATGTCATTGATTTAAAAGTCTAGCTTTCTATTTTTCTTCTCCTTTTTTTTTTTTTTTTTTTTTTTTTTACACAGGGTCTCACTCTGTATCCCAGGCTGTTCCTGAACTCAATATGCAGCCCAGGCTGGCCTTGGACTCAACGATAATCCTCCTGCCTCAGCCTCCTGAGTGCTGGGATTACAGGCATGCACCACCATGCCTGGTTTTATGTGATGCTGGGGAATTGAGTTCAGGGCCTTGTACTTGGCAAGGCAAGCGCTTTAACCACAGTGACATTCTTCCAGCCCTTAAAAATCTAGCTTCCTAAGTACATTCTGCATTATTAAATGATACTTTCCTCATTTTTTAGGACCAATATATATATAATTTTTTTTCAGATGTTAGTCCCAGGTAGTATTCCTTTCTGTGTGATAAAGAAGTGCTCAGCAGGCATGTCTGTGGTCTTTCAGCTCATACCAATGGTTGTCCTGATTCAGTGCGATAGGCTGTGCATGTACATTATGTCGGACCTAAGCCAAATCAGAGAGCAGCTGGAAACTGTGTGTCTGTCTGTCAAAGGATGCTTCTGATAGGACATGGTTTTACAACAAGAAGATATCTTACCAGGTAATAATCAAAACTCATTTTATTTATTCATTTTTGAAACAGGGTATCACTTTGTAGTTCAGAGTGGCCTTCAACTCACGATCTTCCTGCTTGAGCCTCCCAAGTGCTGGGATCACAGGTGCATGCTACCATGCCTGGCTTAAAACTCTCATTTCCCCACCTTAATTATTATTTTTATTAATATATGTTTGCCACACATAATAATTAAACCCACCTTGGGGAACTGGTCCATGTGCACCTTGCACTTGAATTATTCTTACTTCCTTGTCCCCTCCCTGCCTTCCATCTCCCTTCATCCCTAGATCCTATTCCCATCTTCAGAGTCTACCTCCTTGTTTCTTATTGGCTGTCTTTTATATTGCTGTTTAAATTATTTATATTTTGGGCTTATCATATAGGAGAAACTATGGATTATTTAACCTGTGTCTGATTTATTTCACTTTGCATTATGGTCCCAACGTACATCCATTTTTCTACAAATGACTGAATTTTATCTTTATGGCACAGTAGCATTCCATTATGTATACATACTACATTTTTTATACATTTGATGGGCATATGGGCTGCTTCCAAGACCTAGCTACTATGAATTTTGCTACTATAACTATGAGTAAACATGTATCACAGTAATGGAAATGTCTTTAACTTGGAAAGATACCCAGAAGAGTTACAATGGGTTAAATAGAATTCCTATTTTTAAAAAAACCCTCTTATTTTAAAGGGGGCTAAACTGAGGTTGACTTTTTTTTTTTTTTTTTTTTTTTTTTTTTTTTTTGAAACAGCATCTTGCTCTGTAGCCCAGGCTGGTCCTGAACTCACTATGGAGCTCAGGCTGGCCTTGGACTCATAGCAATCGTCCTGCCTCAGCCTGCCTAGGGATTACAGGCGTGTACCACCATGCACGGCTCTTGAGGTGCTGGGGAATAGGACTTGGGTACTTAGCATTTTAACCACGGAGCCATCCCTCCAGCCCTCTGACATGCTGCTTTACTTACTCTTGCCAAACATAGTTTCTTTTCTCCCTCCCTCCCTCTCTCCCTCTCTCGCTTTCTCTCACTCTCTCTTTCTTTCTCATTTTGGCTATTGTAGCCCAGGTTGGCCTTGAGCATGCAGCAATGTTCCTGCCTCAGTCTCTCAAGTGCTGGGATTAAAGGCATGTGTCCCCACACCTGGCTTATGTGGAGCTGAGGAACTGAAACCATGACTTTGCACTTGCTAGGTCAGTGCTCTAATGAGCTACACCTCCAGCCTCTCAAAGATAATTTCTTAATCCAGTAATGCTAACCTCACTTTTATAACTTTTATAAAACCTTTACAGAATTGTATACTATAGTAAGTTAGGTCCACATCAAGATCTGGAGCACAGGGCTTTTATGTCACAAATATATTATTGTTTGTTACATTAATGTAACTTCTGTCTCCTCCTTTCCTAGTATCATTTGAACCTATAAATTTCAAATTATTCCAGTGACCTCTGCTGTTCTTGAGACAGTACAAATTTCATACACAAAACATATATTTTTTTCGTGGCATTGGAGATCTAACCCAGGGCCTTTGCACTGAGGTACATCCCTAGCCTATTTTTTCTGTTAATCTTCATTTATAATTTATAGTAATTATTTTCCCCCTCAAATTATTCTTTTTATTAGTGTATATTTGTAATACATAATAATTACATTCAATTTGAGGAACTGGTGAATATATGTCACATCTTGACCACTTTTACTTCCCTTCCCCTCTTCCCATTCCCTCACCTTGTCACATCCTCTTTGCCTCGCCACAAAATCTAGCTTCCTAGCTTCCTGTTTATTTCCATCACTCTTTCTCTCTCTCTCTCTCTCTCTCTCTCTCTCTCTCTCTCTCTCTCTCTCTCTTTTTTGAGAAAACATCTCGCTCTGTAGTCCAGGCTGGTCCTGAACTCACTGTGTAGCTAAGGCTGGCATCAGATCCAAGGCAATCCTGCCTCAGGCTCCTGAGTGCTGGGATTACAGGTGTATGCCACCATGCCCAATTTATGAGGTACTGGGTAAGCAAACTCATGGTGGTACACGCCTGTAATTCCCAGGGAGGCTGAGGCAGGAGGATTGGGTGGGCAAGCCTTCCGAGCTGCACCCCCAACCACCAATTTTGCTCTTTTTCTTATTTATACTTTGGTTTTCTCATGCTACAGAAATCATGAAATATTTAACCTTCTGTGTCTTATTCATTTTGCGAACTCAGTCCACTTAAAAATTCCGTCATATAAAATTATTCCAAATATTGAAAATATTAGGAATTTCAAAATGAAAGAGAGGTTATGTGAAGATAGTATTTATGCTTCTAATTTCTCCTTCACCAATCTTTTTTTTTAATTTTCATATTTTTTGGCCCTAGGAATCAAGCCCAAGTCCTTCACACTGAACTATAGTCTCAGTCCATTTTTTATACCAATCTATATTTCATATCCCTCTTTTCCTAAAAAAAATTTAAATTTTTTGCAGTAGTAAGGATTGAATTTTAAATGTAATTAATTTAAAAAAGTTATTCTCATTTAAAAAATTTTTTGAGATAGAGTCTTCCTCTGTTATCTAGCTAAGGTGATCCTGAACACAGCAATTCTCTTGTCTCCAGCAGAACATAAGTTCAGGTCCCCCAACATCAATTCCCCTGCCTGTAATCCCAGCACTCACTTTGGAGGCCAAGGGATGAAGACTGCTTTGAGTTCTAGGCCAACCTGAACTCATGGGCTGTTACAGGTCTGTTACAAGGTGATTTTGGCACAAGCCTGAACTACAGAGTGAGACTCTGTCTCAAAAACAAACTAAAACCTTATACCCCTTGTTTGTGAAGCAATGTAATTAAAGTTTGTATTTGTGTGCCTGTTTTTAATTTTTTGAGACAGGGTTTCACTTGGTCACTAAATTGCTCAGGTTGAGATCAAACTTACCATTCTCCTGCCTCTCCAGCACTGGATCACAGGCTGTGTCAGCAGGCCGGGTTTCCATGTTTATTTGTTTTTTTTTTTTTTTTTTCTTTTGTGGTACTGGAGACTGAGTCTAGAGTCTTTGCATTGAGCTATATCCTCAGCCCATTTTATTTTTTATTTTAAGACAGGATCTTGTCAAGTTGCTAAGTTTCTCAGTCTGAGCTCCAATTTGTGATCCTCCGTCTTTTGCCTCCCATAGCAACAGGATTATAAGTGTGTGCCATTATGCCCAGCTCAATATTTTCTACTAAAAATTCAAATCATTTTCTCAGTCTGCCAAACTGGTAGTGTATAAATGCAACAGAATAATTTCTGGATTTGTACCTCCTTCTACTGTACTCTTGGCCCTTTATAATGGTGAGGCTTAATTGGTTTATTTTTATTTTTTGATGATTTACTTGTGGATATGATGAATATTGTGAGTAAAGAAGACAGACATCCGCATGTAAAATAAATAGGTACAGGGTTGGGATCTAGCTTAGTGGTAGAGTGCTTGCCTAGTAAGTACAATACAACTCTGGTTCATTGCCCAGCACTAAAGTAAAAAAGGTACCTGTTCCCTCATTAATAAGGCTGTAGTGGCATATTCCAGGTATGCAAAGCACTCATAAACATAATATACTAAAGCTTTCTCTTGCTACCCTGAGTAATGTGAGAATGGAAGTCCCTCTATAAGCAGGATTGAATCATTTCTAGCTCCTAGAATGTTTTGTACACTGCTGTTTATAAAGGGCCCCATTAATGGTTTAGTATGGCCACTGTGAACAGTATTGACACCACTGTGGGGTCCATGATGAGTTGACCTCAGCTCTGTGCTTGGTTCACATAAAGGTGCAGCTGCCGACTGATGACAGTTATTTGCTTCTTCAGACAGTGCCAACCCTTGACCTAGTTCAGAGTTTAAAAATATATCCATAAAAACAGACATCTTAGCTGGGCTAGTGGTACAGACCGATAATCCCAGCACCCTGGGAGGCTGAGGCAGGAGGATCACAAATTTAATCTGGGGAGTACCTGTCTGGAAATCAAAAGTAAAAATGGGCTGCGGATGTAGCTCAGTGAGAAGGCCCTGGGCTTTGTCCCTAGAACCTCAAAAAACAACAAAACAAAACAAGACACCTTGAAAACTTAGTCTTTCTCTTCTGGCAGAATCAAACCCAAACTATTCCAAGATGAAACTTACTTTTGCTTCTAAATATTAACAGAGCAAGCAAATTCCATAACCTTCCATCGTCTTAGCTAAGCACGCACTTCCAGCAGACCTCTGGTGTAATTCCATCCCTCACTACAGGACCTCGGTCTGCGTAGACGCCTACTTCCTCCCTGCCCATGAAGCGCGGCTGACTCGAACCCTTAGCCCCATTCCGAAGTGACAGGCAGCTCGAGCGGCCCCCAGGCGGAGGCTGCAAAGACGACAGAAAGATAAGGGATTTCGGGCCGCAGAAGGAGCGGGGAGGAGGGCGCCGCGCTCTCGCGAGAGCTCGCGACGTGGAGGGCGAGAGCCGCGGGCGGCGGGGGCGGGACGCGGGGCGGGGCGGCGCTTTCCCCGCCTTCCTGCCCTGGCCCTCCCCGGAGCGCCCGAGCGGCGCGCTTCCCGCTTCCGCCCCCTTTGCCTGCCTGGGGAAGTAGCGAAGCCCGGCGAGTTGCCCCCGCCGAGCAGCCGGCGCTCCTCTGGTCGCCTCCTCTCCCGTCTTCCTCTCGCCTTTCCGCTGCTTGCCTGGCCGCCGCCCCGGGTCTCGCGACCGCGAAGCCCGCCGCACACGCCGCGGCCGACATGAGCTTCTTGTTGTAAGTAGCCGGGTCCCCCCGCGCCGGCTTTGTTCGGCGCGACCTGGGCCGCGGCGCCCGCCCGCCGTCGCCGGCTCTGCTCGGGCTGGGCCCGCCTTGCCCCGCGTCGCCCGACCCGGCGCTCCAGCCCGGCTGGATTCCGGGACTGCGCGAGCCCGCCGCCGGCTCCGGCGCGCCGAGGCGGCTCGTTTTTCTGATGCGCGGCGGGGTCGGTGCCCAGCTTTCGTCCTCGTTCCGATCTCCGCCTTCTTTCTCATCTCTGGGTTTGTGTTTACGCGCTCTTCCCGCATGACCCGTGTCCCACACGTGCGGTCGCCTGTCGCGGTCTTGTCTGGTAAATCATAGAGGAGAGATCGTTTGTTCCCCTCATCACCAGGGACCCTCTTTAACTTTTCAGTTAGGTCGTAGGAGCAGGAAGTTGCGGTGACAAGTCCCAGGGAGGTAGCACGGAAACGAGGCTTGCGTGCATGTCAAGATTCCCTGGTGACCGCCTAGGGACTGCGGAGGATGCTCTTTGGAGCAGCGTCTTCGAGGCAATCCTCCCAACTCCCAGTGTGATTCAGTATGCCTGCAGGTTTTATCTTTTTTTTTTTTTTTTTTTTTTTTTTGAGGCAGAGACTCGCTCTGTAGTACAGGCTGGTCCTGAACTCACTGTCCAGTTCTGGCTGGCCTCGAACTCACAACCGTACTCCTACATCAGCCTTCTGAGTGTGGGGATTACAGGTGTTTCCCCACCACGCCCAGCTGCGCTGGGGAGTCGAACCCAGAGCCTTGAGCTTGATAGGTAAGTGCTCTAATCGCTGCGCAGTTTCCCCAGCCGCAGATTTTATCTTAAAAGACAACACCAAATAGGAGCTGGGTAGCGTGCCCCGGGTCGATTGTGTATCCTGGGTTGTTCTGCACATCGTTTATAGTTTTCAGATTACTTTGGAGGTGGGCTGGTGGCTG
This sequence comes from Ctenodactylus gundi, assembly GCA_004027205.1. NCBI lineage: Eukaryota > Metazoa > Chordata > Mammalia > Rodentia > Ctenodactylidae > Ctenodactylus > Ctenodactylus gundi. The sequence goes on along the minus strand of PVKB01003903.1, from coordinate 113,356 downwards.
GGGTCAGTCAGCGAAGGACAGAAAGGTGGCAGCTCCAGATGAGTTTCTGGCTGCAGCACACAAACCTCAGGTGCTCCAAAAATGGATTACTTCCTGAGGAGTAATTCTTGAAGGTTTTGTTGTGGTTCACACATGTATGTGTTTAGAAAGCTAATGAAAACTGTGAGATTAAAACCCACCCCATACACTTCTCCCCCAGTGTGGACGAACAGAATTTAAAGTTTATTTTCTGTTATTTCCCTTTCCCCACTTCTCGTAATTTTCAGTTATTACCTTGGTATCTGAATTCTGAGAACTTAGCTCATTTTCACAAATTTCATATCTAGAATATTCTTTTTAGGGTGTTTGAGCAAAACTGATCTATCATAGCTATTATAGTACGCTGACTTCCTGGTATTTGCAGTATGTGGAGGGTGCTTGTGTCAACCTGCTTGACACAACGGAGCTTGTAAAATCTCTTTAGGTGCATCCTGAAAGTTGATTGTGACTGAGTTCCCTGGGTTGAAGTAGTGCTAGATGAGAGTATTGGGTGGTTTTTAAGTCTGTCCCATATTTTAATTGTAATTGACATATCCAGGCATCTCAGCTTTGAGCTTCTCATCTTGAGTGTAAGCTTATATTTTCTGTGCTCTATTCTCAAGAACCTAAAAACTATCTTTGAAATTGCAGCAGCAGCATAGTTGATGAGCTGCTGATGGGTTTTTGTCTCTTGGAGCTCATAAACTAAATTGGCCCGAGCAGCGAATAGCCATATTTGGCTGAGGCTAGGGGTTGGAGAAAGTCCTGGTGCTGTTTTCTGAATATAAATACAATAGTGTTCTATTTTTATATGGCTCAGTATTTAATAGAGTCAGAAATATGGCAGAATTAGTTCATTTCTCCTGAAGGATATTAGCTACATAAGAAAATCTTGCTGTAACTAATGTAGATAGCCATTGTAGAGGGTTTGTACTATGAGGGGCATGATTTTTCATTCAGGTCATGTGTAGCAGTTAACACATTCTCAACGTATTTAACTCATGTACTTGATAATTCAAAGGAAGTTAACCCAACATTTACTTTTGGTCTTGGTCCACCAGTGGTTTAAAACAGAAAGTAAAAGACTACATAGAAATGATTATTATCAGAGTGAAAAAGCAGTTTTGGTTATCTCCATGATATTTTTGTCATTTTTTGAATGTTAGTATGAGCTAACAGCTTAGCAGAGAAAGGATTAAACTTTATGATTTATATACAAGTATTTTCTTCTAGTTCTTCAAAGCTTACAGGGAAGGCAGCTGGAAGTGAATAGAGCAGAGGAAATACGGTGGGAGAGACAGGGTTATAAAGGTGATGAGACATGACTCTTCAGGATTGTAAACGTAGAAGGAATGAATTGTTGACTGAAAAACAGCTTCCATGTTCTGGGCACTGGTGCAACCACTGGGTGTCATTTACCACAAAAGAGAGAAAAGTTCCTTCTTTAGTACAGCATGTGTTGCAGGGACCATAAATATTAAACTTTGGTAAATTATGCAGTATGAAAGAATGTTATAAGTGCCATGGAAAGGAGTTGAGCAGAGAAACAATTTTTGAATAAGGAGTTGTGATAGTTTAAGATAATCTGTAAGGATGCCCAGATCATGTGAACGAGCGATGCTTTTGTGTAGCTTTTGTGCAAATGCTCAGAGTAAATTTACATCTTATTTGTTGGTCTGCCCACAACAAAGCTTTGGTTGTGCTGCACATTGTCCTCGTATCTTAAGCCAAATTCCCAGGTAGGGGATAAACTTCACAGGGACCTAATTTTACTTTGTGGACTCACAACTTTAAACATACCTCCAGCACTTGCAGTTTGCCAGCTATTTTGCAAGTTGTGGGGACTTCAGAGATGATGGACAGTGTATCATAGTCATCTATAATAAATGCAGTACAGTCTTGGGAGTGCAAAGTCTGTTGAGCAATTTGTTTTGTTTAGGTTGCAGAAAGTTTTTATCAAAGAAGTGGATGGTATTTAGTGAAAGGTAATAGTTCTTGGAGAGAGCAAGAGGAAATGGGAGGCCAGTCAGGGGAAACTCGGAGGCATGAAATTGAGAATTCTTCATTTTCTTTTCTTTGCTTTTTTTTTGTGATAATGAGAATCAGATCTAAGGCCTTTGCTCTCAGCTATATCACCAGCCCATTTTTATTTTTTATTTTATGTTTTATTTTGAGACAGAATCTTGCAAAGTTGGTAAGTTGCTCAGACTGGGCCTGAATTAGCCATCTGCCTGCCTTAGCTTCCAAAGTGCTGCATGCAGTCAAAGGCATGTACCACTACACCCTTTATTTTTGATTTTGGGACAAGGTCTTTCTAAGATGCTAAAGTGAGCTCAAACTTGGGACCCTCCTGTCTTAGACACTCAAAGTGCTGAGGTTCTAGGCTTGCACCACTGGTCCTGGATCTGAGTAAATCATTTTAAGATTTGTAAAAGGAGTAGTATTTTGGGGCTAAATTGGCACCATCAGTAGTGTTTACCTTGCTTTACTGAAGAGAAAAATCATCAGCTTGCTTTCTTTTCTTTCTTTATTTCTTTGGTTTATTTATTTATTTATTTATTTATTTATTTATTTATTTATTGAGTCAGGGTCTCTTGCTCTGTAGGCTGGGCTGGTTCTCAGCTTACTATGTGGCCCAGTCTGGCCTTGAACTACTCATGGCAATCCTCCTGCCTCAGCCTCCTGAGTGCTAGGATTACAGATGTGCGCCACTACGCCCCAGCTTATGGGGTGCTGGCGAATTGAACTCCTATACTTCATGCTTTAACTGCTGATCTATTCCTTCAGCCCCAATCACCAGCTTTCGATTGCTACCTAATCATTGGCTTGCCTATCATTGGAACTTAGTTCTTTTAACTTAGGGCTTTTCCTCTATATATGAAAAGTGCAGAGAAATTTAGGATATTAAGTGAGTTATTACTGATCATTCACAAAGGCTTTTGAGCTCTGCTTTTTGCTTCTAGAGAGACATTTGAGTTGGCAAAGAACAAGTTGCTTTTTTCTTTTTCTTTCTTTCTTTTTTCTTTTTTTTTTTTTTTTTTTTTTTTTTTTTTTTTTTTTTTTTTTTTTTTTTTTTTTTTTTTTTTTTTTTTTTTTTTTTTTTTTGGAGACTGTCTCCCTTTGTAGCTCAGGTCCTGAACTCACTATGGAGCCCAGGCTGGCCTTGGAGTCACAACAGTCTTCCTGTCTGAGCCTCATGAGTTGCTGGGGTTACAGGCATACACCACCACGCCCAGCTTATGTGGTGCTGGGGAATCACACTAAGTGCTTGTGTAAGTCTTGCTAGGCAAGCGCTTTAACCGTTGAGCCTTTCCTCCAGCCCCAAGTTGTAATTTCTTTATGTAAGACTACTTGGTTGAAATACAGATAAAATAAATAACAGTAAATTTAAATCAAATTCTTTAGAAAAAGTGGTTTAGGGGGATGAATGAACACAAACCAGGCCTATTTTTATACAGGAAAAAAAAAAAATAGATGGGTTGGGAAAGGAGAGAATAAAGGAAGGACATAACTTATTGAGCACTATTAAAAGAACCTTTTCTTCATAGCAGAGGTAATTTAAGAAAGGAGGCCCAGAGTTCTCCTAACTTTATGTTTGTCTCTGCCTTCCTCCCTCTATACTCATTCCTTTTACCTCCTTTCTAAAACATTAATATCTTTGTTTTCAAGCAAATGATTTAGCTGATTTTAGCACTTCAGTATCCTCATCTGTAAGAGAAGTTACTAATAAATAGTAAAATAACAGCCTGCTGAGTGATTAATGTGTGCCATGCAGTAAATTTTTTTAAATAGCTCAGTTTAATGACAGTAGGAATCCTATTTTATAGATGGGGAACCTGGTGGAGAAGTTACATAATTTCCCAAAAATGATGTAGCCAGTTAAATGGTGTAGGGCTCCTGAACATCCAGCACTTTTCTTATCTTGCCTTATCTACGATTAATAAAGTATGGTTGCACTTTGTGATTTTCTAATATATGAAAACACGTGCAGTACTTTAATTGTATATTTGATTAGGAAATAGGCAAAATAGCTGTGTGTTACTTCTTGAAACGTGAAAAAGTAGTATTTGTTGGGAATGCTAAAATAAGTCTCTAGTGGATAGAGGTAAGCCCCCTTCACTCGGAATTTGGGGATTGATCCTAGGTCCTGGCACGTGCTAGGCTGTGGTAGGAGCTTGAGCTTGCTCCTGCCAGAAGAAAGAGATAGGGCAGCATGGCCTTATCAGTGGAGGCAGACAGCATGGCCTCCTCAGTAGCAAAACACAAAGTACACGTGCACACTCTTGACACTCCGTAGTAGCTTCAAGCACCACCTTGTAACAATAGCTATAATTTTAGTAAAGTAGTGAATTATAATTATCTGTTACCACATTAGGGAAACAGAGAAGTCAGAATTGTATATAAGAAGAAGCTTTCATGTATTCTGGGCTCAGATTGAGATATTAATTTCCCTGGGCCAGCCCAGCACTAGTAAAGCTGCTTTCTGCCTTATCCTCTGTGTCCTGCTTCTCTGTGCAGCTTCCAGCTACCAAACTTCAGTGGTAGCCACTATTTATTTTGGGACAGGACCTTGTTAAATTCCCCAATCTGGCCTCAAACATATAGTCTTTCTTTGTTACACTCCTGAGTGCCTGGGGTTATATTTGTACAGGTGTGTGCCCCTGTGCTGGGCACTGTAAAGAACTGTTCAGAACTTTTTTGCTCTACATTTCCTTTTTTCATTTTCTATTAATGAACTATGTATTAGTTTTGTGTTACTAAAAGAAATATTTGAGGCAACTGATCTGTGAGTTCATTTTAGTTCATAGTTGTGGAAGTTTGAAAGCATGGCTCTGCACAAGATCAGTTCTGGTGAGGGCTGTGGGGTAGTATGTGTGAGAGCGAAAGGTCACATCTCAAGTCAGAAAGCAGAGGGGGGGATCAAATGGGGTCCCCTACACCTTTTCTGGGGCACACCCCCGGTGATATCAGGTCCTGTTACTAGGCGGGCACTGTCTCCCAAAGGTTCTACTACCTCCCAGTTGTATCACCTTGGGAATCAATACTCTAATGATAATTCCTTTGGGCACTGTTACCTGTATTCAAACTGTAGCCTAACCGAAGGCTATTTCTTTAAAATAACGCAAATGATTTAACATAACTGTAGCTGTAAAATCTATTGATTTGTCAAAATGTTTGAAATTTTATTTTTAGCCTTTGTTTCAACTTTCAGAAAAGTCATAAAGTGCAGCACAAAGAATTTTCATATATATCCAGAGAGCCTCTTTGTCTTTCCTTTTTTAAGAGACAGGGTCTCACTCTGTAGGTCAGGCTGGTCTTGAACTGACTAAGGAGCCCATGCTGTCCTTGGACTCATGGCAGTCCTCTTCTCTTAGCCTCCCAACTGCTGGAATTACAGGTGTGTACCACTACATCCCGCTTATGTAGTGCTGGGGAATCAAACTCGGATACTCAGTGCTTGACTTAGCACTTGGTAGGCAAGTGCTTTAACCGTTGAGCCATTTCTCCAGCCCCAGAGAGCCTCTTTGTTACTCCATCAATGTCATCCTCAAAACAAGAATCCAGTTGTGATTATGTTGTGGTTCTGCAGTAGTCTTCCACACCCTTTGGTGCTGAGGTAGAACCCAGGTTCTTACACAAGCTAGGTAAGTGCCCTACTGTGTCAGTGAGCTACGTCTTCAGCTCTTGCCTTTCCCTGCCCCTGCTGCTATCCCTGCCCCTACCCCTGCCCCTGAGCCAGGGTCCCTCTCTATAGACCAGGCTGGTCCTGAATTCGTTATATAGCCCAGGCTGACCTTTAATTCAAGGTAGTCCTTCTGCCTTAGCCTCCTGAGTACTAGGGTTATAGGTGTATGCCACAACAGCCAATTATGTGATGTTGGGGAATTGAACCTAGAGCCTTGCACTTGCTTAGCAAGCAGTCTAACCTGTGAGCCATGCCCTCAGCCCTGTAGTATTTTTCAGACTGAAATATTCCCTCAGTCTTTACTTGACTTTTATGACCTGTACATTTTTTTCAGGATTTCAGGTCAGTGTTTAGAATTTTTCTCAGACTGTTTTCCTTGTGCATTTGGGTCTGGAATATCACAAAAGCAATGCACATTTTCCAGTGTTGTGTGTGGGGGGGTGTTTGTGTATTTTTGTGGTAGAGTCTTACTTGCTCAAGCTATCTTCAAATTTATGGTCCGTCTGTTCCTTAGTGCTGGGATAAAAGTGTTTTTTGTTTTGTTTTGTTTTGTTTTTGGACACCATAAATTGTCTTTCTTTAGTTGTGCACCCACATTTCATCATTTGGTGGTCCTGAGCAGAAAGTGAAATGAGCAAGGTGCCAGGAGGCCAAACCTGCTAGTCCTAGGCACTGTTGTACACACAGAGCTCTTCCCTAGTCCCTACAGAGCATCCGAGAAGCACCAGCATTGAAGCCAGAGTCTTCATTAGATCTCACTGCTCCCTGTTCCAGTTTTCAGATTCCACACTACAGTGACCCAGATGGTAGCAAGGGTGATCAGATGGGAGTCCTGAGTAAACCTACTTCGGTGTTGAAAAGCAAAAAAGCAGCTATGCGAAAAGGAAACAGTCCAGAAGGACTATGTGTACCTCCAGGTGTCATGTGGCCTTTCTCTGGGTCTGCTACTTACCAGGGACCTAGAGCATTGGCAAGTCTGGATAATCCTGTTCTATTCATCTTATCAAAATCTGAACTAAATAAGCATCAGCTGGTGATGGCAGTGGGGTGACTAGGCCTAGGACCCAATATTCATTTCCCAGGCTGGTGGAGAATAGATCAATTTGGTTCTAAAAGTAATTGAGAGAAGCGGACTGGAGGACTGGCACAGTGGTAAAGTGCTTGCCTCGTAAGTGCAAGGCTCTTGGTTTGATTCCCCACCATCATACAAACTGGGCATGGTGGCTCAGGATGCTGAAGCAGGATTGTCATGAATCCGAGGCTAACCTAGGCTACGTAGTGAGTTCAGAACCAGCCTGGGCTACAGAGTGAGACTGTGTCTCAAACTGAGACTCCAGCCTTACCTGTTGGCTTCTGGCCAATGCAAGGAAGGACATAAAAAGTGTTGGGTTATGGAGTGTGACAAGGGAGTGGCAAGGGAAGAGGAAAAATGAAGCAGCCTTCCATCAAGATGGGGGAAAGAAGACTTGGAGGAAAGTCCTGAATTTCTCACAAAAGGCCAGTTCCAATGGAGAGGTGGAGCATTCCAGTTCATGCTTCCATCTGTGGTGGGAGTGGAGGAGAGAGGGGCTGGGCAATGGCTTGGAAGGAGTTTTCATTAATATTTAAAAAAGAAATCAGGGTGCAAAGGAAGTATATACTCCCCCTTCTCCCTCAGCTACGTCCTTGAGGGCTGCATCCTGAAACCTTCACATCTGCTTTAGCTACCTTGAGGCTCTAGAGTGGGTTGGGGGACTGAGTAGGGAAAGGTAGAGCGGTCAGGCATCTTAATCAGCAGGGAGCAGATTGTGTGATGTTTTTTCACAGTTGAGTGAGATGTGCCCCACCAGTCATGATGGGAATCAATTTAAAATACTTTCTTGATCTCAGAAGTTCAAGTATGTGTGGAAGTTCAGGTATATTATACTTTAAAGGATGATTTCAAATGGACAAAAAAATTAGTATTATTTAGAGTGTCTTAAGATGAATTGCCCTGATAAGCTAGATGTAGTGTCATGCTACTATGCTACATGCTACTCCCAGCTTTTGGGAGTTTGAGTTCAGTGAATTCAAGGCCAGCCTGCCCTGCATAGTTCAGAACCAGCCTAGACTGCCCAGCAAGACCCTGTGTCCAAAAAAAAAAAAAAAAAAAAAAAAAGCCTTTAAATGGGAGCTTCTTTCCCAGGATTTTGAGATCACCGTACAAGACACATGTAGAAAATTTCTACTGTGAAAAATGAAGGTTACTTATCCAGAAGGGCCTAGCTGTTACTTGTTTTTTTTGAATGTCAGTGGAGAGGAAGGGCGTCTGGTTTTACTTTTGGATTAATTTCTGTAACACTGTCCTTTTGGTAGCTGATGGAGTTTCCTATTTTCTTTAGACATATTTAATAAGCACTGAAGCTCTTGCAGAAAAGCTTTTTTTTTTTTTTTTTTTTTTTGAGACCAGGTCTTGCTCTATCACTCTGTAGTCTGGGCTGGTCCTGAACTCACTATGCTGCACAGACTAGTCTTTGATACATGACAGTCTTCTTGCCTACCCTCCCGAGTGCTGGGATTACAGTTGTGTACCACCATGCCGAGTTTGTGTGGTGCTGGGGAATCGACTCAGGGCCTCATTATTGCTGGGCAAGCACTCTTAACTGCTGTGCTATTCTTCTAGCCCTTCCTGAGGAATAACTTGAGGTTATATTAATTCTGTCATTTGCTAGCCCTGATAGGGCTCTTGGGTCCACAATTGGAGCTGTTAACTCCTTTTATATTAATTTTTGTTACAAATGTTACAAAGAGGGATGCTTCTAGGTATTTAAGTACACATTCTATTTTAAGGCTGTATATTAGGTTTTCATAAATTTTTCTTGAGGTCCAGTGATCATACCTATCTTAATGTCATGTCTGTCATCTTCCAGACCTTAACTGTATCATCTCCTATTCCTTTCTGCCTTTCTTTTTAAGGTCTTCTAACACATGAAAATTGCAAGAGACTTTTACTCTCGAGCCTGCGGTGGCTGCCATGTTGTTTTGTTGTTGCTCAAAGGCCATCCCCTTCTTCATCACTCAACTGGACCTGGACCT